>LR812529.1:38285716-38548216 GCA_903798195.1 Danio kyathit
AACCAACAGGCAACTGGACAGACAAACATATCAGAAAAAAAGGAGGAAAGAAAGAACTATCCATGCTGGATTCTAAAGCATAGGAGCCTATTGGACTGAATCTTGATTATTAATGAGCATGAACTTCAGGGTGTTCTGGGTGAGTTAAGTTCAGGTGATGGATCACATTATGAAACAGTGGTTTAAAATTTAAACTCTGGGTTTAGATGTTCTGGGTTGTTCACACCACTAGACAGATCCACCTAGGCCACCGTAAAGCTTCATTCCCAGACTGGTTATAGGCTTTAGGGTGTCTCTACATATACTACAGAGTTGGCATTAAGTCACAATTGATTTGTCTTCCCTATTGTGCTTCATGTAAACCTTTGGGAAGCAGCTTATTGAATGAGAACGTGGGAAGAAATTGTATGTGGGAATGATGGAGTGATGATAAAAGTAACTGGAAATCCCAAGAATGTTAGAGCCTGCTAAATCAGAGGGTTGTCTTTGTTAAATATAATGAATTATGTTCATAATATAACGAAATATACTTAAAATAACTTTTTAAAACTTAAAATAAAACAAATGCAAATGAAGCAAAAAATGCATCAGAAATATTTGAGTTTATCTGGCTTTGCCTCAAAATGCTTTGGTTTACTGACTTTTCATTGCCCTTAATTCACATATACACACTGTAAAATACTGACTGTTAAACTGACTTAACTTAACTTGTGCAATTATGCACATTGTTTGTTTACTTAATTTTAAAGCAATGGTTTTACACACTTTTAAGTAGAGTAAACACTTTTAAAGCAACAGGTTTACTGACTTTTTTGAAAGGATAGTTCACCCAAAATGGAAATTCTGTCATCATTTACTTACCCTTTACTTGGTTTAAACTTGTTTTTTTCTGTTGAACCCAAATAAAGTATATACAATATATGTTTCATTTAAAAAAGAATTTACTCACTATTTACTCATCCTCAAGTGGTTCCAAAGCTTTTTTTCTTTTGTTTAAAAAAAAAATTAAGGTTTGAAACCACTTGAGGGAGATAAACTATTGAGTACATTTCCATTTTAGTGGTGAGTTCCATACTTTAAGTAAAGTCAACTAATTTCTTTTTACATTGGTATAAGTGAACAGTTCTTTATTAGTTGTAGAACTTGCTAATGGATTGGATTGGATTGGGATGGATGGATGATTGGAATGGATGGATTGGACGGGATTGAATTGGGATGTATTGGGATGGATGGATGATTAGAATGGATGGATCGAATTGGGATGGATGGATGATTGGGATGATTGGAATTTATGGACTGGACTAATTGGATTGGATTATTGGATGGATGGATTGGATTGGACTGGATTGAAAAGAATTGGATTGGATTGGGATGGATGGATGATGGGAATGGATGGATTGGATGGGATTTAATTGGGTTGGATTGGGATGGATGGATGATGGGAATGGATGGATTGGATTGGATTGGGATGGATGGATGATTGGAATGGATTGATTGGGTTGGATTGGGATGGATAGATGATTAGAATGGATGGATTGGATTGGGATGGATGGATGATTGGAATGGATTGATTGGGTTGGATTGGGATGATTGGAATGGATATATTTGACTGTGATGGATGGATATTGGGATAATTGGAATGGATGAATTTGATTTGATTGGAATGGATTGGATTGGGGTGATTAGATTGGATTGGGATGGGATGATTGATTGGAATGGATGGTTTGGATTAGATTGGATTGGGATGATTGGAATGAATTGGATTGAATTGGGATGATTGGAATAGATGGACTAGATTGGATTAAGATGATTGGAATGGATGGATTAGAATGGATGGATGGATGGATGGGATTGGATTTGGATGGATGGATGCATAAATGGATGGATGGATCAGAGAAAGGAAAGTTAGGCAGCTGGTTGGATGAGTGGGTGGGTGAATGAGAGGACAGATACATAGATATATGGCTGGAAAGACAGCTTCTATCCTACTTCAGATGCAGCGCATGTTCTTGTTCTTATAAACATCTAAAGGTCAATGAAACATTTGCTTAAACAGTCAGAGTGTAAGAGTGAGCAAAGACAAGCAAATTGAATGCATGAAGGTCTAACAGTCACACTGAGTTATACTTCTTTTAAAAAATAATACAAGAACAAGTAGTCATATTCATGAAACATTCATGAACAGCAGTAGAAGCAGATATGTGTATTTAGACATAGTAGGTCAGATGGCAAGATATCAGATACATATTGAATTTGCAACGATCCAAATCAGATGTAAATAAATGCAATTTCATACACATACTGTATAACAATATACATGGCAGATATTGGTGAGAAATAAAAAAAAACATGACTGATTTACCGAGCATGATCTCACAAGGAAATGTAACTATTTTACGTTTTGTCAGATTAGCGGCTAATTTGCAACATAGGCTCATTCTGAAAATGTAGCCCTATATACATTTCTGGAGATCCCGGATTATGTAGGCAGAAGTATGTATGGCTGCATTTTGTCTTTAAAACGAATGCTATGGGGCAGTATGACACCTTTCCTTTCACGCTAGGAGCTGACCGATTACCTCCGTATGGACGGCTTTCCCGCTGTTAACAGTTTGTCTAGTGGCTCACCATGTATGTCGGTGGACTTGAGACGCAGAGAAGAGTTGACTGTGACGACGGGAAGTCTGGTGAAGAATGGTTCCAGAAAGTGGGTAAGACAAAATCAGGAGCCAAAAAATTTAATAAACCAGTAAATAACAGGGTGAGAATGCGATAAAATCTGAATACGTGGTAAAAATCAGGGGGCTTTTTTTTTTTATGGATTGCTTTTGAAAACACTGCGGTTGGGTTTAGGGCAGGGCCATGCAGAGACTTTTCAAAAGGCATGTGCTTAAATTGAAGACCTAGGGGAAGGTGGTGAGCAATCTCGAAGTGAAGATGGAGGGGGAGTTGGGGGGATGGTGGCTGGTTGGTGGATGGAGATTGTGAACTGAAGATTGGGGGGTTATTGAGTGGTTTAACGATCGCTAGCTGAAAAGTGGGGGGGGGGGGAAGCAGTGTGGGTGTGAAGGATCGCAAACTGAAGAAGGTGAAAGGGTGCTACCTTTGCATGTTTAGGGAAGTGGGTGGGCACTGGTCAACCGGTACCTTTTTTAAACACTATCGGTTGGGTTTAGGGAAGGAGTGGGTAGGGGAAATGATCGGTCAGTCAGTCGGTCAGTCGGCAGCGGCCTCTGGTGGATTCACGCGAGAAGAGCAGATGCAAATGGCACTCGCCAGAGAAATCTGACATCTGAAGAAGCGTGCACAGCGGCCTCTGGTGGATTCGCAAGAACAAAAATTGCAAAAAAAACGTACCTCCTGCAACGTATTTGGTGCTCTCCAGAAATGTATATAGGGCTACATTTTCAGAATGAGCCTGGGTTGCTAATTTTAGCCACAAAATGTACAATTTTTAAAAGGGGGTAACGAACCCCACCCCTAAACCCAATTTACTGTCATTGGGGGATGAGCAAACCGTACTAAAATGTTAAATTTTTAAAAGGAGATGTGGCACAAAGCCCCACCTTTAAACCCAATGAAGTGTCATTGGGGGATGAGCAAAGCATACTAAATTATACAAATGAAATCATACAAAATGTATACGATTTAGCGACTAAATCAAACAGTTACGAATTGCCATGAGATAACATTGTAAAATGCTGACCAATGAGTTCAAATAAATACATTTTTACATGTCATTAAGATTATATACATAGCAATTTATCTCATACTAATAAACTGATATAATTGTGACTTTTATGGTCAATTATTTACAATGTTCCTCATTTTAAGTAACAAATTTATGCTAAATGAACAAATGTAAATGGCTTTGACTAACAGATAAGAGACCACAGATCATCCTAGCCATACGTTTTAATCATTTGGTTTGAAAGTTAGTTAAAACCCCTTTTGTTGCAGCACCTACAGCAAATGCCTCATAAATCCAAGCCTTTTCAACAGGGAGAGACTCACTCTTGATCGCCTGCCACATTAGCATCCGTGTATATATCTGCCATTTTCTTTGCCTGACTCCATTTGTGATGGCTGTATATCTTTGACTCCATATTGACTTTCTTTCATCTTCTGGAGGAAACTCTATAGCTGTAGATTACAGACTGACCCTAAGGCTCCCTTCTCAAGACTTGAGAGAGAGAGACTTGCCAGCTGAAGGTATAAGACATACACAAACACAGATACACACACACACACACACACACACACTCGAAAAGCCAATGACAGAGTGAGAAAATGCTGTCATGTTGCTTGTAGTCTGAAAGTGTCCAATGCATTCCGCCAAACACATGTTCCCTCACCCACTCAACACCCTCCTCTTTTTATTTCTCGCACACACACTCAATTATGCTCGTGTGTATGATCACACAAGAATGAGTAAGTCTCTGCTCTCTGGAGACAAGCGGTTTATCGGCTTATCATTGCTGACTGACGCAGCTCCCATTCTTTCTTATTCTCCGCTTATATTCCAGCACATTGAAACTGACTTATTGTCCTTCCTTTGAAAGACAAGCCTCCTCTAAACAGCTGCTTCACAGCGAGCTTCACAGGTGAACTAAACCCACGTCTCCAGCATCATTAAGAAAACACACATCCTGAAGAGACCGACAGGAGGGAGGGATTTTCACAGTAGAATCATTTGCGGCGTCTGAATGCAAAAAACAAAAGTGCCATGTGTGAGGTTTTACCGTCTAATTTGCTGCTACCTGGGCTCCAAGTCCAGACACCCGATACCACATGCGGCTCGGCTGAGCAGGTAGAAGGGGAAGTGGAACGGATCGATGCACTTGTTAAAGATTGCAGATAATGAAAATATGGAGAAAAAATATATTCCCCGCCATGAATCTTTGATGAGAAGAAAGCCCGTGGATGCACACAAAGACCCAAAAGAAGCAAATGTAGAAATAGTATACTGGATAAATAATTGAATGAGTACTCTCATTGATTTGTCAGTCTTATTTATTTTCCATTGTCTTTAACTCCTTGTAAAGGGTACAATCTAAAACGTTAGATCTCAAGGTCATCGTATGCACCATCATATTGCATGTTTGTACTGTATGTGTGTAATGCAAACAGTCAGCAGTCTTAAAGATAACAAACTTTATAATTTTCCAACGCTATCTCATGGCAATTCGTAACTTTTTGATTTAGTGGCTAATTCGTATGAATTCGTACAATCTAATTCGTACAATCTAATTCGTACAAATTAGTATGATTTGCTCATCACCCAATGACTGTTAGGATAAGGGGTGGGGTTAGGTGCCACGTCTCCTTTTTAAAATCGTACATTTTTGTACGACTGAATTCGTACGAATTAGCCACTAAACTGACAAAACGTAAAATACTTACGTTTCCTCGTGAGATCAGGCAGGATTTTCTAGATCGGCGATTTCCAAACTGGGGTGTGAAATCTGACCACCAGGGGTGCACAAAAGAATGTTTGTAATGGCGGAAAATTTTTATCTTTTATTATTTTCATGCATTTATCTTGGGTAAACTTCACATGTCATATTTTGAAAAAAAAGAGAGAAAAAAAATCACATTACAAATTGTAATTTACAACCTATGCATACTCAGTCATCTCGCGGTTTAACGTCTGCGTCACAATAGCCCCGCCCTTTCCCATTAGGCGCTAAGTGATAGTACATTCGTATTTTTTTTTTTTTTTTCGCTTACTATATTCATCAGAATGGACACCTGGTTAAAAACTGGCACTTTAAATAAGTGACAGTAGGGATGAACCATCTACATCGGCCTCTTCTATGGATGTGCAGCGGCCTTAAACTCATGGAGGATAACGAACGAAGTGAAGAGGCGCAGACGGGAACAGAGAAATGCAGTAGAGATGTACTGATGAAGAGAATTAGGCCTACGCTAGAGAGTGACAAAAATGTCAAGTAAGAAATGCAAATATGGTGTCAGTTACATTGGTTTCGGGTTTACATGGATTGGAGATGCAGAAAATCCAAATCTGCAATGTATAGTCTGTGGTAAGGTTTTAGATAATAGCAGTCTTAAGCCCTCATATATGGTCCGGCACTTACAAACAGACTCAACCACTTACAAGACATGCCTGTAAGTTCTGTTTTTTTTTTTTTTCAAGGAAAATTGGAGGAACTGCAGAAGAAGAAAAAAGGAGGCACAAAGAAGCAGTAGCTTTCATCTGAAAAGTTGCACCATCGGTTTCCTGGGTACACTGCAGCATCCACCAAGAAGCTCTAGCAATGAAAACTGCCAGATGAACTTTTGTCTGTACTTAATACAGTAATGCTGTGAAAATTGTCAACTTCATAAAAGTTCGTCCTCTTAATTGATGTATTTTAGTATTTTATTTTAATCACATACACAGAAAATCCACACCTTAGAATTATAAGGTTCTATCTGACATTTTTGTCAAAATTGAGATATTGACATTCTTATTAAATGACAACTTATTTACATTATGGGATGGGTTTTTTTATAAGTTGTTTACATTTTAAGACTTTTTATTAAAAAAAAACAAATGTTACACACACATTGTTTGCTATGGAATGCAAAACTTTGAAGCTCAATATCTCAAAATCATTCAGAACGCAGATAGAACCTTATAATTCCAAGGTGACGAAATGTGTATTTAATTATTGTAGTTAAAAATGTGAAGTTTAATTGGAGAAGGGGTGCTTGACAGGTGTCAAATATTAGAAAGGGGTGCACACAGCAAACCGTTTGGGAACCAGTGTTCTAGATTAATAAAATAATTAGTTATTAGATTTTGCCCATACAATAAAAGTCTAAAGGGTCATCATCAAAAAAAAAAAAAACTTAAAAATGTTAAAACTGTGTTATTTATTTTGCTGACTTATGTAGTTACATCATCTCAAATGTTTCAAACAATTCTAAAATCCAGAGAAATAAACTATTTTAAATGGTGACATGGACCATGTCCTGTAACACAATGCTAATGATGTCATAAACCCTTGATTGTCTTTTTCTTTTTTTAATAGAAAACAAAAAAAACTGCACGATCATGGGTGGAAGAATCTGAAGTGGTTGAATGTGGCATAATAAAAGCTCTGCTGCCTTCAGGCCACGTCACACTCCTCTCTTATCAGAGCTTTAGCTTCGTTTCGATGGCTTTTAGCCTTACTATGCTTCATAATACGACGATAACATGGGTATAAATCCCAGGGGGATGGAGGGGATGTGTTTCAGAAAGACTCCCCTTCTGAGCGTTGACCCCCCCCCCCCCCAAAAAAAATAATAATAATACATTTTCTTTATGCTACAACCTTATTCCAAAATTTATTAAATTAATTTATTTCCTCAAAATCTACACACAATACCCCATAATGACAATGTGAAAAAAAATATAGTTTTTTAATTGTTGCAAATTTATTAAAAAACAAAAAACCTGACAAACCCCATGTACATAAGTATTCACAGCTCTAAATTGAGCTCAGGTACATTCTGTTTCCACTGATGATTCTTGAGATGTTTCAGCAGCTTAATTGGAGTTCACCTGTGGTAAATTCAGTTGATTGGACATGATTTGAAAAGGCATACACCTGTCTATATAAGCTCCCAGGGTTGACAGTGCATGTCAAAGTACAAACCAAGCATGAAGACAAAGGAATTGTCTGTAGACCTCCGAGACAGGATTGTCTCCAGGCACAAGGCTGGGGAAGGTTACAGAAAAATTTCTGCTACTCTGAAAGTTCCAATGAGCACAGTGGCCTCCATCATTCATAAGTGGAAGATGTTTGGAACCACCAGGACTCTTCCTAGAGCTGGCCGGCCATCTTTGCTGAGTGATTGGGGGAGAAGGGCCTTATCAAAAACCCGATGGTCACTTTGTCTGAGCTCCAGCATTCTTCTGTGGAGAGAGGAGAACCTTACAGAAGGACAACCATCTGTGCAGCAATCCAACAATCAGACCAGAATGCACCAATCAGGCCTGTATGGAAGCCACTCACCATCTGGAATTTGCCAAAAGGCATCTGAAAGACTCTCAAACCATAAGAAACAAAATTCTCTGGTCTGATGAGAATAAAATTGAACTCTTTGGAGTGAATGCCAGGCATTACATTTAGAGAAAACCAGGCACCGCTCATCACCAGGCTAATACCATCACTACAGTGAGGCATGGTGGTGGCAGCATCATGCTGTGGGGATGTTTTTCAGCAGCAGGAACTGGAAGACTAGTCAGGATAGAGGGAAAGATGAATGCAGCAATGTACAGAGACATCCTGAATGAAAACCTGCTTCAGAGTGCTCTTGACCTCAGACTGGGCCGACTGTTCATCTTCTAGCAGAACAATGACCAAAAGCACAACGCCAAAATATCAATGGAGTGGCTTCACAACAACTCTGTGAATGTCCTTGAGTGGCACAGCCATAGCCCAGACCTAAATCCTATTGAACATCTCTGGAAAGATCTGAAAATGGGTGTTCACCATCGCTTCCCATCCAACCTGATAGAGCTTGAGAGGTACTGCAAAGAGGAATGGGCAAAAATTCCCCAAAGACAGGTGTGCCAAGCTTGTGGCATCATATTCAAAAAGACTTGAGGCTGTAATTGCTGCCAATCAACAAAGTATTGAGCAAAGGCTGTGAATACTTATGTACATGTGATTTTTCAGTTTTTTTAATTTTTAATACATTTGCAACAATTTAAAAAAAAATTCACATTGTAATTATGGCGTATAGTGTGTAGAATTTTGCGGAAATAAATGAATGTAATCCATTTTGGAATAAGGCTGTAACATAACAAAATGTGGAAGAAGTGAAGCACTGTGAATACTTTCTGGTTGCACTGTATGTATCTATACCTAAAATAATTGTGTAAGTAGAGAATTAATTGTAAAACAAGTGCAACAAATGCATTAAGAAACAGTTGAGTTCCCCCTCCCCATCCTCACAGTGGTTTGGCCCTCTGCCTGCTTTCCCAGCTCATCTCACCTACTCTACACACACAAGTCAGGTGTGTGGCTGAGGCTCAGTTAATGCTGAACTGCAGTAAGTAGGTTATTTTATTCACAGTAAATAAAGCTATTCTCTTTAACGTAGTTCACGCAAACCTATTCATAAATTGGTTGCGGCAAAATGCTGTTTATTGATGTAATTTTCCATGAATCTGCTATATTAGCGTCTATATTACGTCTGAACTGACTCCACTGTATTGTTTGTATAATCAATTTCTATTCTGTCCTTAAGTGTCTGAATTAACGTGAACACTTCTAATCATAAGTACATTTAAATATGTACAATTTGACTTTATTATTTGTGTCCCCTTTAAAAATTGTTCATGTGAAAATTTATTGTCCCCTCCTACTGTTAAATTAAATTTACGCCTATGCATGATAATAAGTTTTAAATTTGGTAATAAAGATGCCAACTCCCATGATTCCACTCTCTGTCATCAAAAAATGCATTTGTTTGTTGTGAATATGCGCCCTCTAGTGGCAAAAATGAAATGTACCTTTAATTTTGTAGGACAAACACATTTTGTTTACAAAACTTTTTCAGAAACTTTAACTTCAAAGTCTAAAACAATCAGAAGTACTTATTTGTTGGTTTTGATTCCTTCTACTTTCGTTTGTCAACTGATTAGTCTTTCTGATTTAGTCTTTCTCAAGAATCGTCTAAATAAAATGTCCATAAAAGCTAGTAGAGCTGTTCTGTACTATAATGTGAATGTGCCATTCAAATAAAAGTGATTCATTCAAACTATAGTCCCTATTGACATCAAATGACAAGACTTGTGTTTTACTATTTGTCAGTATTTACTAGCAGTTGCTAAATAGAATCAAGATGACCAGCCAAACCTTGACCCTTTGCTTCTATAGGAGCTAGCAATGCATCAATGTCATAGCTTACGAGACAGAGTGTAACATAATCTATTACTTCCTATCACACGATATACTGTAAGTAATAAATGTGTATTTATATCAATATAGAGAGACGTTATGTTCTCTGCCCTGCTGTCTTCACCATAATACATCTAAAATCTATTTTTATACTATATTCAATTTACTTTTACTCTATGATGTAACACCAAAATAACATAAAAAGAACCTTGCAGTACTGTATTGTCAGTTTGTCATACGAAAATAAACAATTCATTCATTCATTACTACTGTATAAACTCACATATAAAATCTAGATAGTGTTAGATTTTGCTGTATTTGGCTTAACCATTTTTGGGTGGCTCGCCAATGTATTAGACGACTCTAATACATAAAATAAGTAAGTTGACCAAAGTTCTTATGGGGAAAGACTTTATTGAAGAGATTGAATAGTACAGTTCCTCAGCATCGATGTTAACCCGTCGGTCTTCAAGTAACTTAACTGTGAGTACTTTATACTAGCTAGAAATAACCCATTCTGTATTTACTAAGCTCAGCAGGACCCTCTTATCAGATGTTTCAGGTGTTGTTTTCCTTATACTAGGAATAAGCGATACCACATTTTTTGAATACGATACAATACCAATACTTTTAGTTAAAATTTTTACGATACCGATACAATACCACTTATTATTTTAAATGTTAATGTGATTTTTTTAAATAATGTTAATTAAAAAAAGATAATTACATGTAAAAAATTACAATACAGTATTACAATACATATATATACATATATACAGTTGAAGTCAGAAATTTTAACCCCCCTTTGAGTTTTTTTTTTTTTTTTAATATTTCGCAAATGATGTTTAACAGAGCAAGGAAATTTTCACAGTATGTCTGATTAATATTTTTTCTATTTTATTATTTGTTTTATTTTGGCTAGAATTTTTAATTTTCAGTTTTTAATTTTTTAAAAACCATTTTAAGGTCAAAATTATTAGCCCCTTTTTTCGATAGTCTACAGAACGAACCATCGTTATACAATAAGAGAGAGAGAGAGAGAGAGAGAGAGAGAGAGAGAGAGAGAGAGAGAGAGAGAGAGAGAGAGAGAGAGAGAGAGAGAGAGAGATTATGTACAATATGATGTGCCTCCTTTAAAACTCTCCTGTAACGTCTTTTGTCGGACAGATGGAGACTGAGCAGAGGAAGTTTCAGGGTGTGTTGTCTGTAAGTGTTTAAAAAGGTTGCTTGTATTGTTGCTGTGTACAACTTTCTTATCACAAATATTGCATTGTGCAATATTTTTTTTTGGCTGATGAGTAGCACAACACTACGCAGCATTTCTTCTGCCATCGTGCCATTCTGTAATGCGTAAGTGTGCGACTTGTGTGTGTTAAGTACATAAGTTAGCTGAAAGGCAAATAATAGCTCTCATTCAGCCGCAGATTGATTGGTGTAATGTCTTGTATACAAAGCATCACTGTCCATCCTGTACACATAGCTAAAACATTTAGTTATGCAGAAATTATTAAAATATAGTTAAAATATCAATATTTTTTAAAAAGTATCGATACTAAATTTGAAGCTTCTTAGTATCGATATATCGATACTCCAGCATCGATGTGCACATTTCTTGCTTATACCCATTGAGAACTCAAACAGCTCACACCCATTGTAAAAGTACGGTGGCAAAGAAAGCATAACGTGCTGCAATTTAAGAAAACGTGCAATTGCAAAAAATGCCAGCAAATTAAGGAAAGATCTTCATCAGTTTGACAGCACACATGCTGCAAATCCTCAAAGCGCAAACACATTTTAAAAAAACGTGCTGCATTTTACGAAAACATTTTACGAAAACGCAATGCATTTTCTAACACTACAATGAAAATGTTTCAAGGAGACCCTTAAACATGATGAACCTGGCTATTTAGGTTATTGTTATTGTTATTTAGGTTAATAAATACTCAAGACACGGGAATCGGGATATTACAATAAACAAACAAAAAACTCACCTTTCAAAGATCACCTACAACTTCACTGAGCAATAGTCACGGCACTGCGGCACCCGCCATGTTTTTGGGTCTCCTTGAAACATTTCCGTTGCGTTCCGTTCTTTTTGTGTTGTGAGAAAATTCAGCGCATTTCATTAATTTGTTTTTGTTTCGGGAAAATGCAGTGCATTTTTTTAATGTGTTTGGGTTGTGAGGATTTGCAGCATGTATGCTGTCAAACCAATGAAGATCTTTTCTTAATATGCAGGCATTTTTTGTAATCGCATGTGTTTTCTTAAACTGCAGAACGTTATGCTCTCTCAGCCACCATATAAAAGAGATTTAGTTTACACTTATCAGTTTGTAAGGGTTGAGGCACAGATCAGCCCCAATATACAGAGATTTAATCACATAAGAGTTCATTCACTGTAAATGCAACTGAACTAAAATGCACATAATCTTTTAAAGTCTGTAGTCTCAAATATACAGTACTTTATAATCAAACTCTCATAAGAGTTTTTTTTAATCACATCTTTTGACATAATGCAGGTGAAATGCAAAGTTTGAGAAAAAGATCATTATGATCAGATGCTTTCTTTACTGCTGTTTTCTCATCACTGTCATTTTGATGCATGTATTATGTTACTGAGAGGAAAGTTCACAGCTCATATTGACATATACATCTACAGTTAAACTCAGAATTATTACCCCCCCCCCCCCCCCCCCGTTTATTTTTTCCCCTACTTTCTTTTTAACAGAGAGATTTTTTTAACACATTTCTAAACATAATAGTTTGAATAACTCATTTATAATAACTGATTTATTTTATCTTTGCCATGATGACAGTAAATAATATTTTACTAGATATTCTATACAGCTTAAAATGGCATGTAAAGGCTTAACTGGGTTAATCAGGTAACTAGGCAGGTTAGGGTAATTAGGTGAGTTATTGTATAACAAAGGGTAATTCTGTAGACTATCGAGAAAAAATATAGCTTAAAGAGACTAATAATATTGAACATAAAATGATTAAAAAAAAAAAACAGAAGAAAAAATATTAATCGGACATACTGTGAAAAGGTCCTTGCTCTGTTAAACATAATTTGCAAAATATTTTTAAAAATAAAAAAACTGGGGGGGTGGGGGGGTGGGCTAATAATTCTGACTTCAACTATGTACTTTGCTCTGCATCAATATATTGGCAAAAAAAAAAATGTATCTCCGAATTTGTTTCTCCTTTTAAATGTTAACAAGGAATAAAAACTGCACACTGATTTTGCGTTCAGTGTTTTAGTGCATTCTCTGGCATAATTAGAGCATTTCTAAGCTAGCTAGCATTTTTTTGCTTTTTTGCTGTTAACGCAAGTTGACATTTTGCAGAGGGAATTTAATGGCTTGCGCAAGGTTTGCTGATTTACTTGAGCCTTGTTCTACTGGTGCTCGTATTAGATACAAACAAATACTTCAGAAATCAGAGCTCATCATTACTACAAATGTTTGCTTTTAGATCTCCATGGGAACAGCATAGACGACATGTCATTAGAATGCACCTGTTTCGCAGGCTTTCATTAGCACCAGCTTAGTTTCAAACGCTAAGGGGGCTTAATAATATTCAGACCAGACGATGCTCCACACTGAGGCACGAAGGAGAGACGTCGAGACTTGCACGGAGGCGTTGAAAATGTCTGCTGCTCCGTCAAGATAACCTTTACATCAAACAGAGTAACAGCTGAAACTCCCAGAGAGAGCGAATTTAGTTTTCTGCAGAATGTAAATATATGCAGAAACATCCTACACATTGCATGGGGAAAAATAATAAATATGGCAGGTGGAATTAAGCAGATATCCGCTCATAATTAATATCATAAAGAAGGTATTAAGCTCTTTCTTTAAAGTTAAGCTCACACTTCATAACACTGTACAATGCAATACATGCTAATAATCAATTGCAAATTCCTCCAACTGAGTGAATGCAAAAATATTCAAGGGGAGTTTGGAAAGATTGTATACAACTAGGTCTGTAATGCCTGGAGAAAGTTATTCATTAGCATCTCAAAGGGAAATATACACACTCAGAAATAAAAGTAAAAAAATCTGTCATCTTTTCAACAGGTACACTTTTGTTCTGTACATAAATATTAGTATCTTTAGGGTATACATTTGTACTTTAGGGTTCACTTGTACTGTGAGCATGGATGGGCAGTATTTACGATACATGCATTTCAAATACAAAATAGTATTTTGTAATTTGTTTTTGATTGGGTTTATGAAAATGGCTTAATATTTTGTATCAAAATACTTTAGTGTTTGTATTTGTGTAGCTTCAAAATACTGTAAAATACTTTGTAAGAAGTCTACATAATGACATCATAAAAATGCAGCCTCTGATTGGAGCTTTCTCAGTTATTTGCCTAGACTTGAGATTAGAATAGAGAATTTATTTATATTGAAAAATGTGGTCAATGCTTGGATTATGAAAGGTAATTATGCATCACATCATGGCGATATCTGCAATACTTCTCTGGCTGTTTAAATTTCAGTATAGGTAATGAAGAGGAATGATGTCCGCCTAAAGATGTCAAAGTGGGATAATATACTGTATGAAACACAAATATTTAATAATACAGTAAGTCAGTACAGACTAGTCAAACACACCTGACTCGGGTTATATGGCATCAGCAGGATATACAGTTGAAGTCAGAATTATTAGCCCCCCTGAATTATAATGTTTATTTTTTTTCCCCAATTTCTTTTTAACGGAGAGAGAATTTTTTAAAATACATTTCTAAAACATAATAGTTTAAATAACTAATTTCTAATAACTGATTTATTTTATCTTTGCCATGATGACAGTACATATTTTTTACTAGTACTTTTTACATATATTTTACTAGATATTTTTCAAGACACTACTATACAGCTTAAATTGACATTTAAAGGCTTAACTGGGTTAATTAAGTTAATTAGGCAGGTACGGGTAATTAGTTATTGTATAATGATGGTTTGTTCTGTAGACTATCGAAAAAAAATATAGCTTGAGGGGGCTAATAATTTTGACCTTAAAGGGTTTTTTAAAAAATTAAAAACTGCTTTTATTTTAGCCAAAATAAAACAAATAAGACTAATAACTAATAACTCTAACTTCAACTGTATGAGAAGAGTTTATTTGCAAAAATTGATAACTCCACTTTTAGTCATTTTGAGATATCATGTTTTTATGTTGTGCACTGAGGAAATTATATGGAAATTCATTCATTCATTCATTTTCTTGTCGGCTTTGTCCCTTGCGGGGTCGCCACAGCGGAATGAACCGCCAACTTATCCAGACCGATTTTACGCAGCGGATGCCCTTCCAGCCGCAACCCATCTCTGGGAACTTCCACACACACATTCACACTCATACACTATGGACAATTTAGCTTACCCAATTCACCTGTACTGCATGTCTTTGGACTGTGGGGGGAAACCGGAGCACCCGGAGGAAACCCACGCGAACGCAGGGAGAACATGCAAACTCCACACAGAAACGCCAACTGACCCAGCCCAGCCGAGGTTCGAACCTTCGAACCTGCGACCCAGCGACGTTCTTGCTGTGAGGCAACAGCACTACCTACTGCGCCACTGCGTTGCCCTTATATGGAAATTACATATGGAAATGACTAAAACTGGAGTTTTTTTAGTTTTCAGAAATTATATACATTATTGAAGAGTTGAAAAGGTTTAGGAAAGATTATGTGAAAAAAAATTCATTTAAAAAGTAGACACTTTATATATCACCCTTTTAAAATATAAGAATGTTAAGAGGTCAATTTTACTGGCTACACAATGGGTGGAAACATAATCAACAGAAATAGTATTATATTCTAACTCATTATCTGCACTGAACAGAGCTTTCTGAATGAAATCTGAAAAAAAACTTTAAATAAAAACAAAAGAAATGAAAAAAGAAAAAAAAAGAAACAAGTAAAAAAAAATGTAGAGCTATCTACTCATGTACAGTAAGAGTAGAGGTGAACAAGGTGGCAGAGAATAATCTGCTAAATCTCAGAAAAAAAGCTGTTGCTATCAAATATAGTTTACCTCATGTTTAACAGTGAAGGGATTGATCATGGAAGATTTGCAAAGAAGGTTGATGCTTACTTGTAAAAGTATTTTGTAGTATTTTTTAAAATACAAAAATACAGTATTTTATTTTGATACATTTGTGTAAAAGGAGGTATTTGGTATTTTATTTTAAAATACATTTCAATGTATTTTTGTCCATCCCTCGCTATGAGGTACACAATTGCACTTTTTATGTATTAATATGTACCTTTAATGACCTGTTAGGAACAAAAATGTACCTTTTGAAAAGGTACCAGCTCTAAAGATCCCGAACCATGCAAGCCAGTGGCGACAGCGGCGAGGAAAAAACTTCACCAATTGGCGAAAGCAAAGATTTTAAAAAACCTCGAGAGAAACCTGGCTCAGTTGGGCACGACCATTTCCCCTATGGCCAAACCTCTTGTGCAGAGCTGCAGTCTAGGCGCAGGAAGCTGGACCTCAGCGAAGACTCGTCTGTCCTTGGAGCATCACAGGAGTCAGTCATGCTCTCGCTCCATGATGACCACCACAGCAGCTGCTCAGGATACGGCCTGGTCCAGAAAACCTTGGGATCATCTCGTCGCTGGTCTCGGATCGCGTCAGTGGCGCTGCATAGTCTGAGGGCCTCGAGATGAGTACCCCCAGGTGGAAATACAGAATAAGGAGAATAATTAGCGTAGCTGCTGTTCATAGTGTATATAAACGAGAACCAAAATCATGTGTGGGGCACATCATGCGTCATACCGCTATGTACTGCACTGAGTGTATGCTTTGCTAAAAAGATAGGTCTTTAATCTAGTTTTGAAGAGCGAGAGTGTGTCTGAGCCTCGGACATTATCAGGAAGGCTATTCCAGAGTTTAGGGGCCATAAATGAGAAGGCTCGGCCTCCTTTACTCGACTTTGATATTCTAAGTACTACCAGAAGCCCTGAGTTTTGAGATCGTAAAGAGCGGGTTGGGTTGTAGCAAGTAAGGAGATTGGTTAGATAAACAGGAGCTAGATTATTTAAAGCTTTATAGGTAAGGAGTAATATTTTAAATTCAATACGAAACTTAACAGGCAGCTAGTGTAAGGAGGATAAAATTGGGGTGATATGATCATATTTTCTAGATCTGGTAAGAACTCTGGCAGCTGCATTTTGCACTAGCTGGAGTTTGTTAATAGAGGATGCTGGGCAACCAGCAAACAGAGCATTACAGTAGTCCAGCCTAGAAGTCATGAAAGCATGAACTAGCTTTTCTGCATCTGATATGGATAGCATACTTCGCAATTTAGCAATATTTCTCAGATGAAAGAAAGCAGTTTTTGTGACATGGGATATATGATTTTTGAAAGTTAAAATTGCTGTCTAATATGACACCCAGATCTTTTATAGTAGAGCTAACGCTAACTTTGTATGTGTATGATCTGGAATATTCCATTGTTTCCTCATTAAAAAACAGTCATGTGACTGGTCTCTCTGGATCAGCAGAACATTTACATCATGGCAACTCAGAATGCAAGTCCCATTCCTTTCACTAGCTGCTATCCTGAGTAGAGAGGTCAAAGAAAGCATAAAAAAATGTCAGAAATGTCCAAGTCAATTTTACCCAAGGAAACAACTTTATCCTAAAATATTTATAAGATCTTGTCAGAATATTACAAAAGCACATTAACTTGTACCACTGAGCGCTGCCATAAAAAAGCACAATGTTGCTCAGTGCAAAGTACAGATGTTCAAAACAATTACACAAATAGAATGCATATTAAATGCAAGTAAAGTATCTGCACATAACTGTTGTGAAAATAAAAGCAGAGCGAATGTGCCACCATCATTCAGTATAACAGTAATATATACAGTATTTAGATACAACAATCCTATTCATTATTTAAAAAGATTAAAAATGTCTTGCTGGCAAATGTGTATGAAGTGTCAGTTTTTAATATTTTAATAGCATATACACTGTAAATAAATATCTGTGAATTAACAGTTTCTGTATTTTGTGTTTGCATTTATTTATGGTTGTGAATTGCATTATGGGAGCTTGATCTCTGCTCTGTCGATTTTTGATGTTCAAAATTCAACTTTTAATGACATTTTAGTAGTTTGAGACAAGATATTGTTTAAGAAACAATATATAGGGAACTAAGTTTGTAAAATAACAGAAAATGTACTGGCAGCTTATTACCATCCAAAACAGCTATCGACAGTAAATTAGAAAAATATAAAAATAATAAAAAATCCATTAAAAACAATGCATCAAAGGCAATGTTGTTTCACATGTCCATGACTGTTATAAAAGGTAAAAAAAATCCAGTTCACAATTACTTTTTAAAATTGAAAATACGTCATTTTGTGTGTTTTTTTCACCAAATCAGTGACATCATTTGTGAACTTGGCAATTAAAAAGATAAAATCCTGTAATTTTTAAAAACATTTAGTAGTTTAAAAAAAAAAAAAAAAAAAAAAAAAAAAATATATATATATATATATATATATATATATATATATATATATATATATATATATATATATATATATATATATATATATGTATATGTATATGTATATGTATGATGCATTTTTACTGCAGTTTATTTTTAGTGGATGTTTTCATCTCGAACATGACAAAAGGTTAGTAAATTTGAACAGTACACAAGGGTTACATGAATAGTTACACTGTAACTGTCACCTTAAAGTAAAGTGTAACCTGTTTTTGACACATAAATCAGTAAAATGCTTCTGAAGTGATTAGGTCAGCTCCGGAAAGGAATTTATTGTAGTCTTCAGCTTGTTTGGTAAGATGGCAGAAACTGAAAATGTATTGCGCGTAATGTAAATTACACTATTCATGTATACATAAATGCAAAAATATAGATCTTACATAGCTAATTCCATTTTATAACATATTCTGTGATTCTGTCCATGATTTTTATCTTGCAGAGATCCTAAGCTGTAATTTTGTTATGTCATTAGATCTGGCTGGAACAATAACCAAGGAGAGTTCAGTTAAAAAGTGCTACATATCTCCAGTTATGCAACAAACTGCAACTGCAATTTCATGCAGTAAAATTGTGGTGCACACAATGATTGCCAGTTTAAATAATGTGTATTTGAACACCATTTCCACCCTCACAATCCCTCTATTATGTACCGCGGGTTAACAGCTGGTGTGGAGATGGAATTCGTTTAACTTTACATAACCTTTGCTTGCCATGGGTCTTCAGTTTCCTGTAGGGTAAAAGTAAGTGTGAACTTCTCAAGGCTCTGTAGAATGAACTGAAGGGCACTAGGCAAGACAAGCATCCCAGGGGACTCTGGGGGTAATTCAGAGTAAATGAAGAGAAATGAAGCGTACCCTTTAAGCTGCAAACAATCTCTTCTCTCCTTTATTTTTTAGCATAATCTGCCTTCTCATCTCCACTGCCCTTCACTCAATGGCGGACATGGGAATCATTTCCAGTGATGAGGAAATGCCAGAACTTTTTTTTTCTTTCTAAAGACCCAACACATTATATATAAGGATGATTTGCTCCGTTGTCATTTTTTCATGTGAACTTTTACACACATGCATTCATACGTTTATATGCGGAAACTGTACGTTGAATACTATTCAAAACCTTTTTATTTTAAAGAAATTTTTATTTTAGTCCATTTAGATAAAAGTGTCTCATAAATAAAAAAATTAAATAAATAAATAAATTATTTTAGACTTTATTTTCATTACAGAACCTCAAAAGAAGATCCCATAAAATAATTAAGCTGTTAATTAAACTGTTTTCAACATTGATAACAGTAAGACTTTTTTCTTAAATACCAAAATGGGCATGTTATTACACACTCACCCACACTGTATTAGCTACATCTTACTAATACATTTGCCTTCAGAACTGCCTTAATCCTTTGTGGCATAGATTCAACAAGGTACTGGAAATATTCCCCAGATTTTGGTCCATATTGACATAGCATCATGCAGTTGCTGCAGATTTGGCTGCACATCCATGATGTGAATCTCCCATTCCACCACATCCTAAAGGTGTTCTATTGGATTGAGATCTGGTGATTGTGGAGGCCATTTGAGTACAGTGAACTCATTGTCATGTTCAAGAAACCATTCTGAGATGATTCATGAGTTATTCTGCTGGAAGTAGGCATCCGAAGATGGGTACACTGTGGTCATAAAGGGATGGACATGATCAGCAACAATATTCAGGAAGGCTGTGGCAATGCTTAATTTTATCTCTTAAACAACTACGCTGGAGGCCATTTTCCAGGACTGCCATGCAAAGATTCAGGCTCAAAGAAGGCTTTTCACAAATGAATTGACCATCAATTGACCTAAACTCCTCCAAACGTCTTTGAGATGTGCATGTGTAGCATACCTGCCAACATTTGGTTCGTAAATGGTAATTACGTCATACGCTAATTTGCATATTACTGCATACTACTCATCGCGTTCTACCATTTCTGTTTGTTTAACAGCCTATGGTAAATAAATGGGGTATTTTTTATTCGCACTATGCTTTATGTAAGCTTGTCAATTTAACTAAATTTATTGCTGTTTGAATACAGTATAGATGAGTAGTGAATTTGCAGTAATCTCTCAGACAAGTTCTGAAACTCACACTTAAAACATCTCTGATTGTGCAACAAGAATAAACGGTCAAATTAAATTGTTAAAATAAAGGAGAAGCAAATCGGGTTGACTGTACAAGGGAAATACCTTAAAACTGCCACCTGTTCTAAATCATTTGCCGTCAGTACGCAGAGAGGTGCTCTGCTCTCAGGCTGCAGGGGAGGCTCATTGAGAAGAGTAGGGACGGCACAGTAATGGACAAACGACAGTCTATAAAAATCGCCAGTAACACACAAAAAAGTCGGCAACTAAGTTGGCAACACTGGCGCAAACTGAAGAGCGGGGAGCGTGAGGAGTGAGAGGTTTGGGGAGATGGGGGCGCGCGAACTGTAGCGCGCTACCGGAAGAGCACAAGCGCCAAGTAAGTTTCAGCCCGGACTGTACCAAAATGTTGAGGAGCGGGGGGCGGGGGAATTCCGGGAGTTTACCGGGAGACAGAACGATACGGCAGACGGGTCTGAAATACGGGAGACTCCCGGGAAAAACGGGAGTGTTGGCAGGTATGATGTGTAGAGTTTAGAGAATGGCTTTCCTCAGGGTCAGCATATTTAGCATAGTTTTGACAGCCATAGACAATGTCAGAAAGCTTATTACCCTCAAAAGTCACAATCATTTGTGCCTTATATCTTGCATTGATATCTGACGCGTCCACTGTGTACTCCAGCACATCTCAAAGACTTTCTGTGGGGTTCCGGTCAATTGGTGGTGGAAAAAGTGGAAAAAGAAGCTTTCTTTTACAGTTTGAGCATGATGAATTTTGGCATTATTATTCTAGGTAACATTTTATTTTGATGGTCCATTTGAGTATTAGTAGACTGTCTACTTAATATCTGTTGATACTGCTCCTTCAACAGACATTTAACTGACTATAAGAAACTTTGCAAGTACATGTCAACTTATACTAACCCTAACTCCAACCTAACAGTCTACTTGTAATCTAATGAAATAAAGTGTGAACTTATTCTAGAATGGGAATGATCTTCAGAGACAGAGTTGTTTAAGAAAGAAAAAAGCTTGCGCTCCATTGGTTAGAGTTAAAATTGCCAAACACATAAAAAGCCAGAAAGAAATTAATTACTGCAATAAGGATTCAACATAGACTCATAAGTATTTGTTTACTTAAATCCAAACGGTGACTTTTTGTTGGCTGGGCAGTGTATTTCATAATGTACATTGCATTTCAATATGCAATTGTTATGCAAAAATTAATACACTGCAGTCAAGGTTGAAGTTTCATGAATTGTATAAATCAATCAACATTAAGTCAAACTGTGGTGTTTTAATGTTCAGTTATCTGTTTACTCTAACCAGACCTTGTAAAACACAGAATCATACTGTAGATGACTGCAGTATTGCTACAGTGTACAAATGCCTACGTTATACAGTAAAAGAAAATCGAATAAAGTACAAAAACAGATTTGAGACATATTGGGGTGAAGAAAGTAGGGCAGAAAATATAACATCTATATATATAATCATATAAATACACATTTATTACTTACAGTATATTGTGTGATAGGAAGCAATAGATTATGTTACACTCTGTCTCATATAAGCGATGGCATTGATGCATTGCTAGATGCTTTAGAAGCAAAGGGTCAAGGTTTGGGTGGTCATCCTGATGCTCTTTAGCCTCTGCTAGTAATTACTGTAACAAGACTGTCTGCTTCTATAAAAAGCATTTTGGTCAATTTATGGCCTTTTCTTTTTTTAATGTTTCAGTGTAAACAACATATATAGGATCCAAAGATGGAAAGAGGTTTTCAAGGACAAATAATAAAGTTTGAAACACAGAAAAAATACACTTTTTGCATGTTAAAACTACTTATTGAACTGAAACAACACAATTCTTGAGTGATTTAAAGAACAACTTAATTGTTTTGTGTTCATTCATTTTCTTTTAGGCTTATTTCCTTTATTAATCCGGGGACACCACAGCGGAATGAACCGCCAACTTATCCAGCACATTTTTTTACGCAGCAGATGCCCTTCCAGCCGCAACCTATCTCTGGGAAACATCCACACACACTCATTCGCACTCATACACTACGGACAATTTAGCCTACCCAATTCACCTGTACTGCATCTCTTTAGACTGTGGGGGAAACCGGAGCACCTGGAGGAAACCCACGCAGGGAGAACATGCAAACTCCACACAGAACTGCCAACTGACCCAGCCGAGGCTCGAACTAGCGACCTTCTTGCTGTGAGGCGACAGCACTACCTGTTTTGTGTTCAATCCATTTAAATATTTAAAAATGAATAGGTTAGCTTAATATCGGTTGCGTGGAACCCAGCATTTTTTGTGTAAAACAAGTGTAAAACAGCTTTAAATTGTGTTTCACACCATAATTAGCCCTGTTTCATTTTATCTCCATCTAAGATATCTAAAACACCATTTTTACAGCTGACACTCACTGGTGTCAGCTGGACTGTGGGGGAAACTGGAGCACCCAGAGGAAACCCACGCGAACACGGGGAGAACATGCAAGCTCCACACAGAAACGACAACTGACCCAGTCGGGGCTCGAACCAGCGATCTTCTTGCTGTGAGGCTATTGTGCTACCCACTGTGCCACCGTGCTGCCCCCTAAAATATCGTAAAACTTACAAAATGCAAAAACATTGATTTCTGCATTATAGGGCTCTAATAACGGCATCTAAAAGGCTGTTTTTTTTTATAAAATTTTTTTTTACATTTTAAATAACTGGATATTTATTCAATTCAATTCAATTCAATTCATCTTTATTTGTATAGCGCTTATACAATGTAGATTGTGTCAAAGCAGCTTCACATGGAAGATTATAGTGAATTGAAACAGTGTCAGTTCAGTTCAGTTTTCATAGATTAAGTTCAGTTCAGTTTAGCTCAGTTCAGTGTGGGTTAATAATCACTACTGAGAGTCCAAACACTGAAGAGCAAATCCATCGATGCGCAGCTCTACAGATCCCGAACCATGCAAGCCAGTGGCAACAGCGACGAGGAAAAAACTTCACCAATTGGCGAAAGCAAAGATTTTAAAAAACCTCGAGAGAAACCAGGCTCAGTTGGGCACGACCATTTCTCCTGTGGCCAAACGTCTTGTGCAGAGCTGCAGTCTAGGCGCATGAAGCTGGACCTCAGCGAAGACTCGTCTCTCCTTGGAGCGTCACAGGGGTCAGTCTCAGGCTCTCACTCCACGATGACCACCACAGCAGCTGCTCAGGATACGGCCTGGTCCAGAAAACCTTAGGATCATCTCGTCACTGGTCTTGGATCGCATCAGTGGCACTGCATAGTCTGAGGGCCTCGGGATGAGAACCCCCAGGTGGAAATACAGAATAAGGAGAATAATTAGCGTAGCTGCTGTTCATAGTGTATAAAAACAAGAAGCAAAATCCTGTGTGGGGCACATCATGCGTCATATTGCTATGTCCTGCACTGAGTGTATGCTTTGCTAAAAAGATAGGTCTTTAATCTAGTTTTGAAGAGCGAGAGTGTGTCTGAGCCTCGGACATTATCCGGAAGGCTATTCCAGAGTTTATTAAAACTAATATTATATATTTATTAAAACAGTTGCCGTATGATACATGCTTGTTTCATAAAAAGGGATATAATTACACTTTTTAAATAACTCTCATTGAATATTGTTTCAACCAATTCTAATTACTAAAATTATTACTGAGTGGGGCGGGGCCGAGAGCCGTGAGCGTGCGAGGCATGGTGGCGTGAGTGGAGTGCTAACTGTTGACACCTGGAACTGCTGCTACCTGTCTCAAGTCTCACGGGTGATCTCTGGATGATAAAAGGAGGAGAGACGGCAGTGGAAAAAGAGAGAGGACGAGCATTGTTTATGTTTTACTTTTGCTTTCAATTTGACAGCAGTCTCCGTGTTTGTTTTATATTTTCATTATTAAAATCATTTAAAAGTTTGTCGGTTCCCTGCCTTCTTCCCGATTGCCAGGTAGCCAGCAACTTCAGTACAATTACATATTATTTTTGCAGTGCAAAAAACTCATTAACAGAATCATAGAAACCATTATAAAGTGGAATTAGCTGAACAACACTTTAAATTGATTATTTGTTTCCCATGTTTAAAGCTCCATTTGCTTCATGTGGGTGCTTTGTTGTTTTCCCGCCATTTGTTAGTGTTTATTAGTTCCACCTGTGTGTAATAAGTTGGATTATGTCTTGTGTATTTCTACCCCTGAATTTTGTTCGTTTTTTTATTGTATTGTCATCATCCGTATTCTTCCTCCTGAGTTATATGTTCCTGTTTGTAGATGTGAGTGTTTGTAAATAAATAACACGTTTTTGATAATCCCTGGGGACTGTGCATTTGTGGGTAGTGCAACTGTGACAAATACAGTTTATATGTTTTGTGTTACTGTGTAAATGTGCAATTCTGTTTACTTTATGTATTCAAATACGCACAACACCCATAGGATTTTCAGCATCTGCCATCTTTCAATGAGAACAGAACCACAATTATTACATTTCTAGAGCTGACCTTATTATCACTTCAGATTTTTACCATTTTATCTCATCATGTAAAGTACGCAAATAATCTCAGGCATCTTATCTCATCCAAAAAAAAAGTTAATAAATATTTGGACAGGGTATTTATATATTTATTTTTAAGAAATATTATGAATAATTGTTCCATGTTTACATTTTGACAGAAAGAAAATAGAATTTGAGGGGAAAATTAAACACCGGCTCATTGTGGATATGTACCCCAGTCTACATTTCTAGAGAGCGCAAATTATGTGGCCAGAGGTACGTATGGCTGTATTTCATCTTTAAAATGAACGCAATGGGTTGGTATGATGCCGCCAACAGCTTCTGTTCTTTTTAGCACTGCCAGCTGACCGCTTGCCTCCATATGGACCGCCTTTCCGGTGTTACCAGTTTGCCCAGTAGCTTGCCGTCTATGCCAATGGACTTCGGACGTGGACCTGAGTTGACTGCAATGACGGGGTTCGATTCTAGTGAAGAACTGTTCCAGAAACCAGGTAAAACCAAAGCAAAAAAATAAATAAAAAAGCAGCCTGGAAATGTGGTGAAATCAAGCAGCCCTGACTGCTTTTCTTTTTCTATATTGCTTTTGAAAATTTATCAGTTGGGTTTAGAGATGGGGTGAGTGGGTCAGTCAGTCAACAGCAAGCTGGCTGACAGCATTCAAACAAGCGGATTTGACGCGCGAATGAAGCGAGTAAACTCAAATGTTCATGCGTCTATTTACACGCGAATAGTGTGATTTTATCCGCGCGTTCCGTGTCTGGTGTGAACACAGCATAAGGTGTAATTTGCTTTCAAAGTATTTTTACATTTAGTTTTAGCGATCATCATATTGACAGTTGCGTTCCCTTCGCAGTGCACTTTGAAAACATTTATGACATTTTGAACGCAGCCGTGGCTCATGATTAAAGTTATAGGTTTAAAAGCGGAATTTGCCTTACGTCTCCAAAGCTTGTGAAAACAAAAATTTGTAGCATAGGTTAATGGTTTTAATTTATATTAGGTTGTTTATTAAGAAATGTGTCTGTAGCCTACTGTATATGACAAGGGCCTAGTGTTTGGAACATTTCTGCAGTGGTTTGAATGTGTCTCAGTTGTAAAAAAAGACTTTTCACAAAAAAAATTAAATAAACAATACCCTACTTAATAATAATAATAATAATAATAATAATAATAATAATAATAATAATAATAATCTATAAAAAAATAATAAAAATAATAAACCCAATCTTGTATGACCTCCATTGGCTCCCAGTTGCATAATGTATTAAATTCAAAATTCTCCTCCTTGCATTTAGATCCTTAAATGGCCTAGCTCCTTATCTTTGCAACATGCTTGTCCCCTACATCCCTACTTGCTCACTACATTCCTCTGACTCTGGCCTTTTTGCTGTCCCTCTGTACTGCCTCTCTTTAGTGGGGGGCAGATCATTTAGTGTCATTGCACCCAAACTTTGGAACTCTCTACCATGCTCACTTTGTTCTGTTAATAATATCTCAGAATTTAAATCTTTACTTAAAGCTCACTTGTTTTCTGATTTGTTTTGTATTTCCAGTTTGCTATATTTGACTTGTATGTTTGTGAACCTAATGTTGATTCTACTTGATTATTTTTTCTTTCAATGTCTGTTCGTACTATCTCTTTTTGTTACATTCATTGTAAAGTGTCCTTGAGCTCTGGAAAGGCACTATATAAATTTGAAAGAAATAAATAAAAAAAATAAATAAATAATAATAATAATAATAATAATAATAATAATTATTATTATTATTATTATTATTATTATTATTATAAAGATGATGAAAATGCTAATAATATAATTAATAATAATAATAATAATAATAATAACTATTATTATTATTATTATTATTAATAATAATAATAATAATAATAATAATTATTATTATTATTATTATTATTATTATTATTATTATTATTATTATTATTATTTAATAAATAGCCTACTGTAAATTACAACCATAAACAATTTATATGATTTATATATGAGATTAGAGTGTTAGCTAAGTAGTTTTATGTTTTAGAATAGAACATGGAATATTATCAATAATATTTGTAAAGAAAACATTGGCCTTATATGTGCTGTGCACACATATTTCACTTAATATAGAAAACAAGTGCATGATTTTACTAAAACTAATATTTTTTTTAAATATAGTTTTATACAAAAAATGAATGTTATTTTCTTTAAGGAAGTTGTTACTCTGCCCCACTTAGAGCATCATTTTAGAGGTTTTACATTATAACTAACGTGGTTCAAACAATGAATCTGCGACAGAGAAACTACGGTTTTGGGGAAACATTGGTCACTACATCGTTTATTTCCAAAACGATGCATCGTACTTTAATAGTTCAGCCACTAGTTATGTCGTTGTTTGGGAAATGCACCCCTGGTCGGCTGAAGTGTATATTGCACCCTCTGGTGGATTAATGCAAAAAGAGAAGGCGCAGAGAAATTTGAGATCATCAAAATACATAGTAGCCTCTGATGGATTTGCAAAAACAAAAACTGCGAGCAGGCATACCTCCAGTTACATATTTCACTTTCCCTAGAAATGTAGACCTGGGTACGTATCCATAAAGAGCCTGGGTTGAAAAAAAGTTCCTAAAAATTGCATTTTAGTTCATGAATTAAATTAACTAGACATATCCTGTTTGCTATTTTAAGAGATTTAAAATTAAAATGATTTATTGTTAATTATTAATCAATTATTAATGAATTGGTAATTTCATCAGTGTCACAAGATTCATTAGAAGTCATATTAATATGCTTATCTTCACTGATGAAAACAGTTTCTGTGTGAATCTTTTCTTTTCACAACCAAGGATATAATTACCCTTTTTAAACTAATCTCTCTTTGAATATTGTTCCAGTCATTTCTACTATTTATCTAAAGCGCATAACTTCCTCATGGCTTATTTACAGAATGCGTATATTTTCTGTAGTCATGTCAGAAAAGCAGCCATCAACTCTGTGACATCTTAAATGCGTCTCTTTGATGTGATGTGCCTTTGATCTCCTCTCCGCTTTCTTCTTTGAATTGCAGGATATTCACTTTTGATTAGACGCAATACATGAGTTATAGCAAGAGTGCATATGGATTGAAAGGTCACACAGTTGCATATTTATAGACTAAATCATTGTAATTCAATGCTTACTTATTCATAAACCCTTCTAAAGAGCCTGCCATCGCAAGCTGTCAGCCAAAGCAAACTTCTTCATTAGCAGATCCTACTGCAGTTTTCATTTGTATGTCTATTGTTGAATCGGTTTATGCTGGAAAATAGGTATTGACTTCTTACTATGAGTGTTTTTTGCTTGCAATATGCGTTAGAGGGTCAGCGAACAGACTGTCTGAAGCAGTGAGTATATTCAGCAGGTGAAAAGTGGTCAGTTTAAACAGCAATATAAACAAAAGATAGGCGTATAATAAAGACATGAAACGAGCCTTTCATGTGTCATCAGATTTTATCTGCTTCATTTCCTCACTTCGGTTTCTGCAATATTGAAGAGAATTGAACTCCAGCATGGAGTGGATGTCTCATGGCATTTCTCCCACACAGTGAAATCGCCCTCTACTCAAGCTCCACAGCGGGAGATCAGTAGGTCAGAGCCATTTTAATGAGACGCACAGACAGGTCTATACGCATGTGAGGGAAAAGAAAGAGAGCGGCAGTGTATTAGAAAGTCATGTTCACATCCTCGTCGCTCTTTACTCTGGAAAGGATCAAACAAACATGTCCTTCAGATATTTACTCGGTCTGAAGCTCATGTTTTCTCATGAAACACACAGGAACTAGTCCCTTGATAGAGCAAAGTGATTTCAATTCACTTTCAATATCACTCCACAGTTCTAGCGACACCTGTTCAACAACAGCAGTGATATATATATATATATATATATATATATATATATATATATATATATATATATATATATATATATATATATATATATATATATATATATATATATATATATATATATATAATATTAGGAGGCTACTTGAAAATCCTCAATTTATCTGAATTTACTGGATTATTAAAGGTATTGGTTTGAGTAAAATGTTATTATTTGTTAAATTCTGTTAGAGTCTGGTAACATTTCTTCCAAACTTCAAATGAAATATGGTAAGGTACATTTTTTAGTTATTTATAAATTACTGAATATTAGGGTTATCCAACCAAATATTGATTTCTCAACTGTTCAGATGTTACAAACTTGTGTTGTCTAAAAATTAAAACAAAAATATTATATATGCAGACAGACAGATAGATAGATACTGTAGATACAGTGCTCAGCATAATTGAGTACACTCCATTTTGAAAATGAATTTTTATTTATCCATTTCTCAGTGCATATAGGTTATGTATTTGGGTGCATTTGAATAAAATACTGTAGATTCATTGAACAGATGCATTTATTAAAAAAATATTTTAGTCACCAAACACATTTAGAAAATGAAAGATAATACAATTAAATTCAAGCAAAATATCGCAAAAGAAATTACAACCTACAAAATTTCAACTTTTTTTTTTTTTTGCTTCCCCTTTTTTTTTTTTCTTAAATTTGAATTTAATATTTTTCTATAACATACTGTATACATTTGGGTGTACTAGATTTTGGACCATTATCATAAGTTTATTTTGTTAGATAAGCTCCAGATTTGGCTTCAGTACTGACTAATCTTATGTATATGGACTAATATAATATTGTATAGCTTCCATTCATGTTAGGAATTTAAAAGAGAGATTTGTGAGGGGTGTACTTGTATATGCTTAGATAGATAGATAGATAGATAGATAGATAGATAGATAGATAGATAGATAGATAGATAGATAGATAGATAGATAGATAGATAGATAGATAGATAGATAGATAGATAGATAGATAGATAGATAGATTTTTAAGTGGTCACACTCTTTGTCCATATAGTCCTTGTAAGGGGACTTCAGTAATGTTTAAATCTGACAAATAAGTTTTATGATTGATTGCCCTTCAAGTCTAAGGAGACAATCAAATGTAACCGTTAATAATTGTCACAAGTGTCTTTGTTATGAAAATGTTTTGACTTGCCTGACATCATCATTCTGGATATGGTCCAGCTTCAGTTTAAGTACTGATCTCAGCAAACCCAAGTAAAATCCACAGGAAATGAGACTGCACTTCTTACACTCAGGCCCCTGTAAATGAATATAAATCCCATAAAAGGTTTGCATGCTGTGATTTGAGGTAACATATTGGGCTAATAACAATTTAGCTACTGTTTCAAAAACTGTTTATTTGATCAACTGAAATGACGTCATTTTTCAACATTAACTGACCTTGATTTGATAAAATTACAAATTTCAAGAAGGCCTACTTGCATTTGAATGATTTGCACCTGTATTCATCAACAACATTTTTGAACTTCTTTGATTATGGCATATTACAAATAAAGCAATAACCTGTTGGGGTGGGGTGTATTGGCAATGATGCCAATATAATGACTATATACAGTATATAAAACCCTTACTAATATATATATATATATATATATATATATATATATAGATATAGATATAGATATAGATATATATATATATATATATATATATATATATATATATATATATATATATATATATATATATATATATATATATATATATATATATATATATAAAATCATAACCCTAATGCCTACACCAGCCGGTGGTGATAAACGAGTGCCATTACCAACAAGTCACCATCAGACTTAGCGGCTGCATCCCAAAACTGGAAAATGCTGCCTTCAAAGGATGCATTTTATTCAAGTTAGGATGACATCAAAGCATATACTAATTTAGATCTTCTAATCTACTGTAGGTTCTTTACTTTATGTCTGAGATACTTTCATCTGATTGATTTTTGAAGGCAGAGCTGCAAGTGGTGGTTATTTAGTGCATTTTGAAGTTTGTACTTAATTAGATATTCCCCAAAGCTCTCTCTGTTTTGCTGTACATGATGAATCGTTTTGCTTTTCTACCGGCAAAAAATGCGTAAACGCTGCATCCAAAGTTAATGTGGCTAAAAGGGCAACCTATAGTGGCCGAGAGAGCTTAACGTGCTGTATTTTAAGAAAACATGTGCAATTACAAAAAAATGCCAGCAAATTAACAAAAGATATTCATCCATTTGACAGAGCTGCATTTTCTCACAACGTAAACAAATTAATAAAACACACTGTATTTTCTCACAACGCAAACAATTTACGAAAATGCACTGCTTTTTTTCACAATGCAAACAATTTACGAAAACGCACTGCTTTTTTTCACAACGCAAGCAATTTACAAAAACGCACTGCATTTTTTCGCAACGCAAACATTTTACAAAAACACACTGCTTTCTCACAACGCAAACAATTTACGAAAATGCACTGCTTTTTCTCACAATGCAAACAATTTACAAAAACGCACTGCTTTTTCTCAATGCAAACAATTTACGAAAATGCACTGCTTTTTCTCACAATGCAAACAATTTACGAAAATGCACTGCTTTTTCTCACAATGCAAACAATTTACAAAAACGCACTGCTTTTTCTCAATGCAAACAATTTACGAAAATGCACTGCTTTTTCTCACAATGCAAACAATTTACAAAAACGCACTGCTTTTTTTCACAATGCAAACAATTTACGAAAATGCACAGCTTTTTCTCACAATGCAAACAATTTACGAAAATGCACTGCTTTTTCTCACAATGCAAACAATTTACAAAAACGCACTGCTTTTTCTCAATGCAAACAATTTACGAAAATGCACAGCTTTTTCTCACAATGCAAACAATTTACGAAAATGCACTGCTTTTTCTCACAATGCAAACAATTTACAAAAACGCACTGCTTTTTCTCAATGCAAACAATTTACGAAAATGCACTGCTTTTTTTCACAATGCAAACAATTTACGAAAATGCACTGCTTTTTCTCACAATGCAAACAATTTACAAAAACGCACTGCTTTTTCTCAATGCAAACAATTTACGAAAATGCACTGCTTTTTCTCACAATGCAAACAATTTACAAAAATGCACTGCTTTTTTTCACAACGCAAACAATTTATGAAATAATAATAATAATAATAATAATTCCTTACATTTATATAGCGCTTTTCTAGACACTCAAAGCGCTTTACACATTGGGGGGAATCTCCTCATCCACCACCAGTGTGCAGCATCCACCTGGATGACGCGACGGCAGCCATTTTGCGCCAGACCGCACACCACACACCAGCTGATTGGTGGAGAGGAGACAGAGTGATGAAGCCAATTATGATATGGGGAGGGTTCGAAGGCCATGATGGACAGAGGCCAGTGGGCAGATTTGGCCAGGATGCCGGGGTTAAATGCACAGATTTTCTCACAATGCAAACAATTTACAAAAACGCACTGCTTTTTCCCAATGCAAACAATTTACGAAAATGCACTGCTTTTTCTCACAATGCAAACAAATTACAAAAACGCACTGCTTTTTTTCACAATGCAAACAATTTACGAAAATGCACTGCTTTTTTTTCACAACGCAAGCAATTTACAAAAACGCACTGCATTTTCTCACAACGCAAACAATTTACGAAAATGCACTGCTTTTTCTTACAATGCAAACAATTTACGAAAATGCACTGTTTTTTCTCACAATGCAAACAATTTACAAAAACGCACTGCTTTTTCTCAATGCTAACAATTTACAAAAACGCACTGCTTTTTCTCAATGCAAACAATTTACGAAAATGCACTGCTTTTTCTCACAATGCAAACAAATTACAAAAACGCACTGCTTTTTTTCACAATGCAAACAAATTACAAAAACGCACTGCTTTTTTTCACAATGCAAACAATTTACGAAAATGCACTGCTTTTTTTCACAACGCAAGCAATTTACAAAAACGCACTGCATTTTCTCACAACACAAGCAATTTACGAAAATGCACTGCTTTTTCTTACAATGCAAACAATTTACGAAAATGCACTGTTTTTTCTCACAATGCAAACAATTTACGAAAATGCACTGCTTTTTCTCACAATGCAAACAATTTACAAAAACGCACTGCTTTTTTTCACAACGCAAACAATTTACGAAAATGCACTGCTTTTTTTCACAACGCAAGCAATTTACAAAAAGCACTGCATTTTTTCGCAACGCAAACATTTTACAAAAATGCACTGCTTTTTTTCACAACGCAAACAATTTATGACAACGCACTGCGTTTTCTCACAACGCAAACAGTTTACGACAACGCACTGCATTTTCTCACAACGCAAACAATTTATGAAAACGCACTGCTTTTACTCACAACGCAAACAGTTTACAAAACCGTGCTGCGTTTTCTCACAACATTTGCAAAAACATCAGAACACAATGTAAATGTTTCAAGAGGACCCAAAAACATGACGGACAAAAATGCACTGCTTTTTCTTACAATGCAAACAATTTATGAAAATGCACTGTTTTTTTCTCACAATGCAAACAATTTACAAAAACGCACTGCTTTTTCTCAATGCTAACAATTTACAAAAACGCACTGCTTTTTCTCAATGCAAACAATTTACGAAAATGCACTGCTTTTTTTCACAATGCAAACAATTTACGAAAATGCACTGCTTTTTTTTTTTACAACGCAAGCAATTTGCAAAAACGCACTGCATTTTCATACAACGCAAACAATTTACGAAAATGCACTGCTTTTTCTTACAATGCAAACAATTTACGAAAATGCACTGTTTTTTCTCTCAATGCAAACAATTTACAAAAACGCACTGCTTTTTCTCAATGCAAACAATTTACGAAAATGCACTGCTTTTTCTCACAATGCAAACAATTTACAAAAACGCACTGCTTTTTTTCACAACGCAAACAATTTACGAAAATGCACTGCTTTTTTTCACAACGCAAGCAATTTACAAAAAGCACTGCATTTTTTCGCAACGCAAACATTTTACAAAAATGCACTGCTTTTTTTCACAACGCAAACAATTTATGACAACGCACTGCGTTTTCTCACAACGCAAACAGTTTACGACAACGCACTGCATTTTCTCACAACGCAAACAATGTATGAAAACGCACTGCTTTTACTCACAACGCAAACAGTTTACAAAACCGTGCTGCGTTTTCTCACAACATTTGCAAAAACATCAGAACACAATGTAAATGTGACTATTGCTCAGTTAAGTTGTAGGTAATCTTTTAAAGGGGAGTTTTTATTTTTTTATTTTAACATCCTAATTCCCTTGTCTTATATATTTTATTAGCCTAAATAACCATAACCTAAATAGCCAGGTCCGTCACGTTTTAGGGTCCCCTTGAAACATTTCCATTGTGTTCCAAAATGCAGCATGTTTTCGTAGATTGTTTGGGTTGTGAGAAAATGCAGCGCGTTTTTTAAAAATGTGTTTGTTGTAAGGATTTGCAGTCTTTTCTTAATTTGCTGCAGTTTTTTTTGTAATTGCATGTGCTTCCTAAATTGCACCACGTTAAGTTTTCTCGGCCACCGTACAACCAGGCATCAAACCTATTTGTTTTGGAATGATTTATTCAAAACGGAAAAAAACATGTATTTATTAATGTATTTCTAAGATGTATAATAACCTAAATCAACTTAAATGTGATAATAAATGACCACGAAAAAAGATTTGAACCAGTCCCTTCTCGGACACCTCTGGTACTTCTCTGGTGGCCACTTAAACAAGTTATCAAAGTATTGCCAGTTCTTCAATATTGCATTTTGTGGACATCCCATTAATTGTGCTTGCTTATTTTTTGTATTTTATATAATATCCTGACAATAAATCAGTGCTCAGACTACGAATTGCGGCTAATGTTGGTCAAATCTTTGAAAAGTTAAGACATTGTTTATGGGGGTTTCAAAACATGGACCCCCAAGCTGATCTAAACGAAAGATTGTCTACATTCCCTGGTCGATTTTTCTCTAAACTTTTCCATAAACGTCCTATACCACTCCCTTGCTGCTCCTTGTGTTGAAAAATAACCCTGGTTCAGGTTATCTGCCTTAACAAGACAGAAAGAAATGCTCAGCTAGACAATATCCTTCATTTGTGGTGCTCTCCGTGGTCCTGAAATCGAGTGTGCGCCACTTATATCCTCAAGCACATATAGTATCCAAAGAGCGAGTGACTGAGATCAGCACTGACCGAGAGAGAGAGAGAGAGAGAGAGAGAGAGAGAGAGAGAGAGAGAGAGAGAGAGTCAGAGCCGCAGAAAGAGAGAGCGCGCGCAAGTGTTGGATCAGTCCTTCAGAGGGATCTGAGGAAACGGCGGGAGGCGCGCGCTCATTTGTGGCTGTACCTCATTGTGGGGGAGTCTTAATGCTTCCTGCACGAGACTAAACGGCTTTTAATCTAACGGGTTTTAACGGTCGGAGGTTCCTCAGAAGTGTGAAGCGGAGTACTTTTCCCAAACATGAGATTCCGGAGCAGCATCGGAATGTTCGTCCTCGCGACGCTGAGCGCATTAACTTCTGTTTTATCGGCGAGTAACTGTAAGTTCATTTGTTTATACTGTAAAATACCACTGTTAAGCAAAATGTCAACGAATTAAACTATAGTCATCTAATGAGATTTAATAATGAGACCTGCCCAGTCATGCTGCTCACAGAATTAAGGATCTAGTTTGGTGAGCAGTCAATAGCTTATTAAAAATGCTGTTTTATAGATGTATTAGTTGTAAAAATGCCGTGTTCACTTTAAATGTTTTTCTTATAACTTTAAACTATTAACAGTTATTATAGAAAATAGTGGCTTTTTAAATGCATTTTAGTGCATCCAGTGAACTGTTATCAACTCTTAGTTAAAATTGTGTATAATTTGTATAGTATAACTTTTTTTAAGTTGTTAATGTGTGTGAGGCAATATTAGCTGAATGTTATACGATATGATATATTTCACACTGTTGTAGTTGTCAGCATACAGGGTCGTTGAACCCCCTCGAGAGACTCCAAGTTTGTTCTTCAATAGCCTAAAGAAATTACCACGTCAAAAGAATTAGAAATACAACTCTTCACAACCAATTCAAAGCGCGTTATATATATCATCTTTCATCTTTGAGTTCTTTCGCGCGCTCCCATTTATATACACAAAGGCGTGCGCGAGCAGAAAAACATGCTTGAAAAGTCTCGCTCTCATTTACCATTTCATTTCATCTATTTGGATGCGAGCGCGCGCGATGGGAGGAGTAGGCTAGCCTTTACTAAAAAAAAAGCATGCTAGCGTTGCTTATGGAGATTTTCCGTGATCAAACTGTTTTATATACTTGTACAAAAGGACGCAGTGTTTGTGTCTGGGTCATGTGCTTTCCACAGGAGACTGGATGCGCATACTGTATTAGCAAAAACCTTTATAGATGAAACTTATTGTCTGAGTAAAAACGCAGAGAGATGTGCATGTGTGGGGCATTTCTGTCAGCAGTATAACAGAAGTATGTGCAGCTGTTTTGCTATAGAAACCTTCCAAAACAAGGTATACGTGGGCTTGACTAAAAAGACATTTTTTTTTTATCATTACTGCAAAAATGTTACTAATATCAACAGGTTTGAGTGAAAGATTTATGCTTGGGGTTAATGTTGAATATCCTTCACCTCAAATGATCAGAATAAAAACTACTCCGTATAAGTCTTCAGCAATGTAATTAGTGCTATTTTTTATCTAATGGTTTTGTGTCTGGATATGTACGTGAAAGAGGGATTGGAAGTGAACTGAAGCAACGCTTTTCAAACTTTTTCATTCCAGAAACTTTAAATCATTTTGATAAGTATGTTGATTTATCTTTAAGGTATAAAAACACCTAGAAATATATATATATTTGTGTAATGCAGGCAATTTTTCTTTTTTAATATATATATATGTATGTATGTATGTATGTATGTATGTATGTATGTATGTATGTATGTATGTATGTATGTATGTATGTATATGTATGAATGGTTCAGATGCAAAAACTTTTAAATGCTGTCTGAAATTTTCTTTTTAAGCGGATCATTTTTATCAGGCTTCTGTGTGCAGGTTCAGTAATGTTATTTTTGTGGCAAATAAGAAGTACTTTGTATGTTTTTTAAAGGGAAATATCTCAACATAAACAAGGGAGGCTGAGAAAAATGTTCATTTTCGATGGAAATTTCAGACGACACTGAGGTTTTTGCATCTGAGCTCTTTATAATTTTAGTATTTACATTGTAATTGTACTATCACTTTCAACTATAACAAGTATTGTCAGTACTATTAGATGTATTTCAGATTTGTGTAGTGATTGTACAATAAAATATGTACTGAAATAGAAATAAAGTTTCTTTACAGACAATAATTGTACATGATTAAATTTAGTACATTATTAAAAATAATAATCATTAATTTATTAATTTTCTCTTTCGGCTTAGTCCCTTTTACTAATTAGGTGTCACCCCTAATAATAATAATAATAATAATAATAATAATAATAATAATAATAATAATAATAATAATAATAATAATAATTATTATTATTATTATTATTATTATTATTATTATTATTATTATTATCATTAATAATAATATTACATATAGACATCATATAAATAAAATGCATCAATTAACAGTCAAAGACTAATATTTAGAGAAATTGTACTTAAAAAAAGTTTTTTGAAAGAAATAAGTGAAAAACTTTGACAAAATAGAATGTTGCCTTATAACATGTTGCCTTATCATATGTAATTAATGCAAATTAATTCATATTTTATAATTAGTATTTTATTTTAACAAAAAGTACAAGTGCCCACAATTTGTCTGTAATAATATCATATTCCACAGCCATATCACCCTGCAGCCCAAGACCAGTTACTCACTGAAGTAAGCAGGGCTGTGTCTGGTCAGTACGTGGATGGAAGCCCACATGGGAAAACTAGGTTGCTGTTGGAAGTGGTGTTAGTGAGGCCAGCTCAACCTGTGGTCTGCGTGAGTCTTAATCCCCCAGTAAAATGAAGGGGACACCATACTGTCAAAGAGCGGCGTCTTTTGGATGAGACGTTAAACCAAGGTCCTGACTCTCTGTGGTCATTAAAAATCGCATGGCACTTCTTGTAAAGAGTAGGGATGTAACCCCGGTGTCCTGGCCAAATTTCCTCCAACGGCCCTTAGCCATCATGGCCTCCCAATCGTCCAAATCCACTGAATTGGCTGTATCACTATCTCTCCACTCCCCCAATAGCTGGTGTGTGGTGAGCGCACTGTGTCTGTGTCTGTGTCAGACCGCCGCTGTCCTGTGTCTGCCGTCGCATCGTCCAAGTAGATGCTGCACACTGGTGGAGGTGTGGAGAGATCTCCTCGTGATTGTGAAGCTCTTTGGGTGTATGGCCATATACAATAAATGCGCTATATAAATACACATTACATTACATTTATTTGTTTATTATTTATTTATTTATTTAGGTTATATTGCTCTGAATTGTTCCTCTGGGTTTTGGTGGTGCACCACTGAATACCCCTGCAATGAACTGTGCAAGTTTGTTATGGTGCAGTAGAGGTATTGGTCTGATTGCAGAGTGTTTTGGTGTTCAGCCAAGTGTGTGAGTGTGATTGGTGTGATATTTGGTGTGCAGTAATAGTGGCGCTTGTGTGTGTGTGTTGAGGTTTCGTGAAAGACTGCTGTCTATGAGCAGTCAGCACCGCCCATGTCAGGCAGAGGTGCTGCAGCTTCTGTAAGACAGAGAAGTGGCGTTTAACTCGCTCCCTGCTGAGAACAAAAGCCCTCTGCGGTTTTCAATCTGTCTCTCACAGACTTCAGCGCCCACGAACAGGTGTGTGAGTGATTGAACTCATGGACTCTCGCCAGGAGAAAATAACTTTCCTTTAAATAAGTTACGCTTTGGAAATAGTGCTCTGAAACAGACAGCGACTGAGAGATCATGATGAAGAACTTTAGATAAACCCCTGGCATAAACACTGCTGATTATACGGGGAGAATAATGCTTTAAACAAAATGTTAGACTTAAAATGGCAGGCAGAAATGGATTTATTTGTTTTTATTTTTTGGCACATTTTCCTTTTTCAACAGTCTAAATGAAACGGCTATTTTTATATGCACCACTTTTACTTTGTAATGTGACTGTTTTTTCTGGCATCATAGCATAGGAAATCAAAATTCAGTCAATTGTGAGTGACATTGAACCTGAAGGTGTTTGCATATATTTCAGTAGTGTCTTGGTGATGTGAAGAAAAGCACAGGCAGAATCACGGAAACCAGTCATTACAATGTATACATGGCATTACTATTTATTCTATAAACAAAGAACAGATGTTTCCTATGATGGAAGGGCATTTGCTGTGTAAAACAAATGCTGGATAAGTTGGCGGTTCATTCTGCTGTGGCGACCCCAGATTAATAAAGGGACTAAGCCAAAAAGAAAATGAATGAATGAATAAAGAACAGATGGTTGTGGGCTACAGTAATTCATGACTAGTTTTAGGAAACGTTTTTTTTTGGCCCAAGCTCTGTCCTCAGTCCAAATACAGAGGTGGAGATTTGGCTGTTCCTGCCAGAAGATGAAGAGGTGTGTGGAAAACACCAAACATGGTAGTGATGGTGGGGAGGATGGAGGGGAAGGTCCGCATCATCAACTGCAAACACAAAAGGGAAAGATCAGTAATTATCATCATGGGCTCATTCTGAAAACGTAGCCATATATACATTTCTGTAGATCGTGGATTATGTAGCCAGAGGAAGTTATGGCTGCTTTTGTCTTTAAAATGAATGATACTGGGCGGTTGGACGCTATTTATTTTCTCGCTTACCAGCTGACCACTTACCTCCGTATGTCAATCGGTACTTTTGAAACACTGTTGGTTGGGTTTAGGGAAGGAGGAGGGTGAGTCGGTCGATCTGTCAGTCAGTCGACAGCGGCCTCTGGTGGATTTACGTGAGAAGAGCAGGCATGAATGGCACTCGCGAGAGGAATTTAAAATCTCAAAAGGTGTACACAGCGACCTCTGGCAGATTTGTGATCACAAACTGCAAAAAACCTAGCTTCTGGGGTGTATTTTGCTCTCTCAAAAATGCACTGTATACAGGGATACGTAATCAGAATGAGCCTGGGTTAGTAATTATATAATCCAGGCATCAGTTGGGGATTGGCCAGACTTAGGAAGTACTTAAGTATGAATGAACGATGTGCCATTAGAGTCTTCCTGGTAGAACTTGGGCTAAAGCTCTCATTTCGCACAGAATGTCACAGAATTTTGTCAATTTTACATGGATAAATCAACAAAAGAGCAGTAATTCTGATATTCTGAAATTCTGAGAGACTATGGGGATGGGGTGAGAATAGAGGAGAGGGGGTTTACCAAGGATCTGGTTGGGGGCGGCGGCGGTGGTTGGATACTGTATCAAAGTTAACGACTAGGTGGGGGTGGAGGGTGTAATTATGGCAGTTTTCCGAGAGAACTAACAAAACGTGAGGGTGGTGGGAGATGGGTGTGAAATACAGGAGACTCCCGGGAAAAATGGTAGTGCTGGCAGGTATGCATTGCAATTAGGGATGCTTCGATCAGGATTTTTGCAGCCGATACGGAGTATCAATTCCTTGTCATGGTGATCAGCCAATACAGAGTACCGATTCTAATGCTTCAAGCTTTATAATGCATTAAGCACATTTTCTCTCTAAATATGAACCTTAAGAGAAGATTGTGCCTTACCTAAGAGAATAAATTAAGGATGCTGCATATAAAACATGTCTTAGATGTGAAGGGTTGCCACAGTGAAATGAACAGCCACAGAAAAGAATATAACACAGATATAAAAATTGGTAAGAAATTACAAACATTGCAAATGATAAAAGAAGAATTCAACATGTCCCAATCAAGAAAAAGTCCTATAAATCTAATACTTCTTCACTAAAAGGAAACAGGCCTATAAACTACTGTTTATTGCAATGAGTATATTACTAATATGTATATTATAATAAGTTATATTACTGAATATAAATGGTAATAAAATATGTTAAGTTTTATTTATCTAACAGTTCTAGCCAATAGACTGTAAACAGGTCGCACCTGTCACCTGATATCTCTTACCATTTACACTGGTTGGAAGTATATTCTGAACAGAATGTGCTTCCATATTGTACGCAGACCAATTGCTTTAAGAAACAGAAAACATGCTTACATGGGTTTACAGCTGCTGATGTAGATTAAGGAATTTAGCAGCCAAGTCAGGCTGATTTATGCTCTGTCTGTGCGCTTCTGAGTCATGTTTACAGTCTTTCTAGTGAGAGTTGCGTTGCCTTGTGGGTGTTTATTTATGGAGCTGTTTTCAGTTGGTTTTCAATACATTCATGAAATGCTGGAGGGACAACTCGCTATATTTATAATCAGTTTTGGGCTCACTCCAAATATTGAAGCTAGATTTTAAATCATGGAGCTTTTCAGCAGTGAAGCTATTTTATTGATTAAGAAGCAGAGTAGAGATGACAAACTGTAGAGCTTTACATTCCTTTGACAGTATTCAAGAAATCAAGTACTGTTTTTCTGTTGGCTGTTCAGAGGGGTCTGATGAATGAAAAATCGCAAGAAAAATTGCAAGAACTTCCAAGTTCTCAAATTTCTGAAGAACATCTTTTTTTTTTTTCTTAAAAAAAATAACAGTCTTTAATGTTATTTGATTGCATGCTGGTTTTGTCTAAGACCCACTGATCAACCCAGTGAAAAACACATAAGGTCATCTTTTTGCACTGCCTGTTGATTGCACATATACGTGTGTAGACTATATTTGTTGTGATTTGGTTTTGACAGGTATTCAGCTCTCTGCATCATATTTTTCTTTACTGTGCAGTTGCTGCCAAAATATTATCAATGTTTGGTATACGGTAGCTGAGAGAGCTTAATGTGCTTCAACTTAAGAAAACACATACATTAAAAAAAGCAAAAAAAAAAAAAAACAGCAAATTAAGAAGACATCTTCGTCATTTTGACAGCACATGTTGCAAATCCTCACAATACAAACATAAATGGAAAAAACGTGCTGCAAATCTTCACAATGCAAACACAAATGAAAACAAAATGCACTGCTAATCTTCACAATGCATGCAAATTCCTCATTATTATTATTATTACAATAATTTCTACCATTGTCATTATTCAGGTTGCTGTAGTTGTAGGAGTACTAGTAGTAGCAGCAGTAGTCATTGCAGTAGTAACGATTGTATTTGTAGTTGGGATTGTTGAAGTAGTAGTTGTAGTAGTTTCTGTAGTAGTAGATGTCGTTGGTATAGTGATATCAGAAGTAGTAAAGGTGTTGGTGTAGTAGTAGTAGTAGTAGTAGTAGTAGTCTGTGTAGTAATATCAGAAGTAGTAGATGTTGTTGATGTAGATGTTGTAGTAGTAGTGATTACTGTATTAGTATCAGTAGTAGTAGGAGACGTTGTTGTAGTAATATCAGTTGTAGTAGATGTTGTAGTAGTAGCAGTAGTAGTAGACATAGTAGTAGTAATTGTTGTGGCTGTAGTAGCAGTTATAATATTAGTAACTTTCTGTAGTAGCAGTTGGTGTAGTACTTGTGATTTATTATTGTTGTTGTCAGTTATTACTGTTGTCCTTTCTCTTTACTGTCATCATTACCATCATACATTACTAGCGTTGTTGTCACTCTTTACCACTGACTGGTCTCTTTCTATTTGTTTATTTATATCTATGACACTTGCTTCATTTATTGACTGTTATTGTTCCTTATGTATGTACTCTGACCTGTCCACCATGTTGCCTTTACATACACACACACACACACACACACACACACACACACACACACACACACACACACACACACACACACACACACACACACACACACACACACACACACACACACACACACACACACACACACACACACACACACACGCGCACACACACATATATACACTGCCAGTACCTGACTGTATCGTTGCTATTTTTGTTTTTCGTTGTTGTTTTTTATGTTTTATTTTCTTTGTATGATCCCAATTTGTGTACCTTTTTGCATATTCTAATAAAAAAATTGCATATTCTCTAAAAAAAAAAAAAACAATGCATGCAAATACATTGTTCACAATGGAAATAATTTTAAGGTGATGAACTGAAAAAAGTGACTGACCCGGCTGGGACTTGCTTATTGAGTATTGAGTAGTGCTCAGTAGTTCTGTGGGTGCAAATGCCTTGTTGATGTCAGAGGAGAATGGTCAGACTGGTTCGAGCTGATAGACAGGCAACAGTAACTCAAATAATTAAAACTGAGGTATGCAGAAGAGCATCTCTAAACACACAACATGTTGAACCTTGAGGCGTATGGGCTACAGCAGCAGAAGACCACACTGGGTGTCACTCCTGTCAGCTAATAACAGGAAACTGAGGCTACCATTCGCACAGGCTCACCAAAATTGGACAATAGAAGATTGGAAAAACATTGCCTGGTCTGATGAATCTCAATTTCTGCTGCGACATTCGGATGGTAGGGTCAGAATTTGGCTTCAACAACACGAAAGCATGGATATATGCATGTATGCGTGTATAGATTATAGGTGGGCATAGATAAATTTTTTTAATCTAGATTAATCTAGATTAATTTCAAAATTAATCTAGATTAAAATGGCTCATTTGAATTCTGCCGAAGGCATTCAGAATATGTGTTCTACCCAAATAATAAATCTTTGAGAACGGGTTTCTCAAGCCGGGTGTCGCATTAGACCAGGGGCTCATCTCCTGTTTCCAAATTGCATCACAAACTGCTTGAGAAACTGTTCTACTATGATAATTGGTGATGAAAATAAATGATGTTCAATAAGATGTACTTGTGTTTACTAACTGTTTATTCAGGTAAACATGAATGTTGAACTGTAGGCCTACATAAGCTCCAAACAGCGATTTCATACTTGCTTTTGATGTACGTGCATACAGAAAATGCTGCTTCGCAAAGGCAAGTTCACAGAGCCCTGACGGTGTCAAGCATTGAGTATGTTTACATGGGCAACACTACTTTAATACGATTTTAATATGATTAAAACAATACTCTGATTAAGAGTCTACCATGTAAACAGCGATTTTTGATTACTTAATGCAACTAAAGTCATAACTGAACTAAACAGAAATAGAATTGAGACGTGGAGTATGCAGACATTAGTGGCAATACTGACAAACTATTACCGTCATGTATGACTTTTCGCCATATTTTCCGACAAGATCCACACAGGCGGCTGTCAGTAAAGGACCGCACAGACACACAGACGCACAAACACACACACACATCGCGAAATGCGGAAGTTTTTTTTCTTCTCATTTGGCGTGCGTTATTAAATTCCATAACTCTCACCAGTCCTTACTCATTTATTTGCATCTAATACCCCAGTTTGTCACGAAGGCATGAAATAAATGTTCGTGAGTTCAAGTGAAACTGCTGAAATGCAGTTAGAGTCAGGCATCCTGCTGATTTGATTCAGAAGGGCACTTCTTTCCCAGACGGCTCACCGGTCAGGTATACATCCGCGCTAAACTATCAAGGTGAAAGTCATCATAGCTTGCGTAGAATAGACCCAGCTCCCACCCAACTTTGAGAATAGATTAACGGCGATATTTTTTTATCGCGCGATAAGAGTCTCGCGTTAACGCAGCACGTTAACGCTGATAACGGCCCAGCACTAATATATATATATGTATATATGTATAGTTCAGTCACCTTTTTTTTTGTTCAAAATGTGCATGTGCTGTGAAGATTTGCACCGCGTTTTCTACATATGAATAGTTTAAATGCAAAAACCTCTGGTCCAATGGTAATTTACGATAATTATGTTTTAAAGAGAGCTCAGGGTATCTTGTGCACCCCAGATCACCTATTGTACTCTGCGTTTCAGTCGCTGACATCAGGAGGTCGTTTTAGAGTTCCTATTTTCATGATAAATAGAATTAAAAAATAATTTATAATGGTGGCCATTACGTCCAGCGGGGAGGGAGATGCATCTAAAAAATGATGTATTGTATGTTTTGTGATCATATTTTGATAATGTGTACATGGAACTTCGCCTGTGTTATGGCACCTTGCTGCAACTTAGTTTGCCTAAACAGGATAATAAAGTTGAATATGAGTCTAATTGGTATCTGAATTTTTTTCTCTGAAAAATACATTTCCCATGTTTGTTCAGTTATTTCACTTCAAAGGACATGAAAAGAACAAATTGTTTGCCATAAAAATCTAATTACTGAGCCTACACACAGGAGCCTGTTAATAATGCTCATTCTAGAAGAAAATTTCAAATGGCACTTACAGTAGAAGCATTTGCATCTGAACTCTTTATATGTACAGCAATTAGCAATATGTATAATATGTACTCTCGGATATAAAAGTACGAGAGCTGTCACAGGGGTGGTACCTTGTCAAAAAGTACATATTTATACTTAAAGGCTTCATATTGGTTCCTCAAAGCTATATACAGAGTGGGCCATTTGTATTGATGCACCTTAATAAATTACATAGACAATTGCCTTCAGATGACCCCAAAGACAAAAGTCTAAGGGGGTCAGATTGGGAGACCTTGGGGGCCATTCAACTGGCCCACAACGACCAATCCACTTTTCAGGAAACTGTATTCAGGAAACCATTCCCATTTTATTAAGGTGTATCCATATAAATGGCCCACCCTGTATTATTACCGAACTATTTTAAGAGGTACACTTTTGTACTTTTTAGGTACTACCCTTGCGGTATTAATAAGGACCCTTTAGTTACAAATGTATACCTTTTGAAAAAGTACTGTACCACCTCAGTGACAGCTCTTGTATCCTTTATTTCTGAGAGTGTAGCTAGTGTTCTTACATAACAATGTTTTGTAAATTCACCCCAAGTATTCGTGATGCTTGATTCATGAATGAATGACTCTTTTGATTCAGGTCTTTTCAGTGAACAAGTCAAACTGCTTTGGTTTGTGATATTTGAACAGTTCACTCATGCTCTGAATAGCAGTTTCTCACTCAGTAAAATCTGATTGTAAAAAATGAGCATATGCCATAAAGCGATTAAGTGAACACACACAGATACAGCCAGCTATGAATCCCTTGAGACAAGACAGAGGTTCTACTCTCCTAATCCTCCATAAGGTATTCAATTAAAAAATGGCTTTCATCGTTAATTCCAGGGCCTGTTTTTTCATCCCTCAACAGATCCAGTGCCATGATGAGTGCATCTGAAAAGTCAGAGCAGAGCTAAAACACACTGATTCAAATCACTGTAGGTTTGAAATACTAGCAGAAGTAAAATGTCATGTATGATTCATGACATGTTTGTGAGTGGCACAGACATGTGAAATAATCAAAATTCAGCTTGCCAGTGTGAGATCAGTGTGATTGTTTTCTGCTGACCCTAAAGCCGTGGGTCCAATCAGCACCGAAAAAAAGATGATTCAAATGTGATTCCTTGGATTTACTAGTTTTTTTATTTTATTTTTTTATATTTTATTTAAGGTAGGTGGTTGTAAACAATTTATGTGGGCTGATATTAAACAAAGAAATTAAGTGTTTTGTTTAAATTCAACCCATATAAATAGTTTGCAACAATTTTGCAGAAATCATTTTTTTCAGTGAGTGTTATTTGCACTCCAGAGGCTTACTCAAATCCACAACTGTGGGAAAGCTAAATAAACAGGACACATTTCATGTTGTTTTTTACTGTGTTCTTTTTAAACTGTACTCACACTGTTTATTCCAGATAAGAGGCAAGCAAATAATAGCAGATAATATAAATATTAAGTACACTCTAAAAAATGCTTGGTTATTTAAGCTCAAATTTGTGTAAAGTATCTTGCATCAGGGTCATGAAAGTAATATTTTAAATAACATGCAATACTTACCCATGGAACTTTTGACCTTTTATAGGAGCTTTTTTATTAACATTTTATTTGTGCTTGTGTTAGTTGTCTTCAATAACAAATAATTGAATTGAACCAGTTATTGTAGTCAGTTATAATACTATATCGATAACTGTTACCAATAACAAACTATAGTATAAACTTTAAGCATTAAAGTAACTCATTACAAGGTAGACCAGGATTATTATGATAAATAAGCATATTATATTGTAGTAATGATTATTAATGGCATATCATGATCTTGCTTCAAAGGCAAAACATGCTGCACGGCAATAGTAAAAATAATGCCAAAACTCTGATAAGAAACGCTGAACTTTCATGAAAAAAAAAATCTTTGTTTTCCATACGATGAGTGAATTTGCGAGTGTTTTTAAATCTACACACCTCTAGTAATTGCATTCATAAACGTCCATTGAAATGTGTGTAATGGGTATACTGCTCAGCTCTGCAAAAACAAAAAAACAATAATAATAAATATATAAATAAAAGTGTAAAAAGAAATCGGATGCAACATACACAGATCTAAATTTCATGTCACAAATATATAATCTTCAGATGTCACACAATTTTTTTTAACCGAGCAGGGTTGTTTGAAATTCAGGGGCATTTTTGTTCATTTTGATTGCATTTGTGCCTCAAGCAAACTGTAGTTGTGCAGGTTTTAATAATAATAACTCCTTAATTGCTTGTTGCAAATAATATGACTGATGAATATTGAAAAAAACTTTACCGTAGCTACACTAGTTTCCATCTGTAGGAAAATCGTATCTTTTTTTAGAGCGGGCATGCATCCATTAAAATTTGAACAGATCAGCTTTACGAAATTTAAAAGGCTGTTTTACCCAAGTGTGGTGTTGTTCTGTCGCTGTATTTTTTTTGGAAAATGTTCTGCTTGTGTTCATCCATATTATAGTAGTGAATATTGACCAACTTTAAGCTTTTAAAAAATGATGCGTAATTATCACAGCGTGGTCCCATGTGACACATGCTGTGTGTTCTAGGGATAAAATAGGAAAAGCAAACCTAAATTGAGTGTATTTAATGAAAATCCAGACCTTGGTTATTGGTGTTCTTTTACATGAGTGTACCATTTTGACACATGAGCAATTCCATGCAAATGTTGACCTTGCCATGAAAAGAATAAGGTTTTCACCAAAATAGCGTAACCCTTTCTAAGTTATTGTGTAAGCTTGTATTTTACAGTACTGTAAAACAAATACTCAAATGTCTCAACATTTTCAATCAATTTTGTTTGATTTATTAAAGTCACACAAATGAGAGACGGAAGGGAGAGATGTCACATCCATAACGAAGCTTTGTCACATCAATAATTTTATAGATTAATGTTTTTCTAATCCCTTAAAATTGTGCTTGCTTTTTTTAATACATATAAACAGATTGGGGTGGAACGGTGGCTCAGTGGTTAGTACTGTTGCCTCACAGCAAGAAGGTCGCTGGTTCGAGTTCCGGTTTGGTCATTTGGCATTTCTGTGTGGTGGAGTTTGCATGTTCTCCCTGTGTTGGTGTGGGTTTCCTCTGGGTGCTCCCCTACAGTATAAAGACATGCTGTATAAGTGAATTGAATAAACTAAATTGGCCGTTGTGTGTGTGAGAATGTGAGTGTATGGGTGTTTCCCAGTACTGGGTTGCAGTCGGAAGGGCATCCACTATGTAAAACATATGCTGGATAAGTTGGCGGTTCATTCCGCTGTGGTGACCCCTGATGAATAAAGGGACTAAGCCGAAGGAAAATGAATAAATGAATAAACAGATGTTTCGGTATACTGTTAACATATACTTTCTTTGTGAATTTATTTTTCATTTGGCTACTGCGGATGTCACATTTATAACATTGGAATTGCTCAGATCTAGAATAAGAAGAAGAAAAAAAAAGATCCAGCATTGGAACAACAGCTGGGTGAATAAATATGACTTAAGATTTATTTTGAGCTGAGCTTTTCCTTTAAGAGTTAATATAAGTAAGTGAGACAGCCTTGCTAACTAGGGCTTTCTCCTGCTTGATGGCTGGATTACTTCTTGATTTGAGTGAAAGTAGCTCAGCCACAGACTGCATACGACAGACTCCCCTCATTCTGTTATAATGTCAGGATTACTCAAAATGATGGTACAGATTTCCTCAAACTTTTGCTCCCAGTAATGCACTAAAGGATAACAGAGGTCGGCTGAAAATTTAATTTTCATAATTAAATCATAAGATAAACAAACATGCATTTGAAGGTGAAACCCATGTGTGTGTGTGTGTGTGTGTGTGTGCATTTCCTAGCCTACATTACATGAATAGGGTCAGCAGAAACTGCTCACAGTTTGCTCATTATAAGTTCCCAGTGTTTACATATCATCGGATATTTATTTTCTCAAAACACCCCCCAAAAAGGTACAAGAATCTTGGGTTCTCTGAATAAACTCAACTGCCTTCATAGTGACTTAAATTGCTCTTCAGTGTCAATAATATCAGAGCTGTGTAGTCTGTGTTTTCCTAATATCCACAGAGTGTTTGTGAACTTTCGGAGGATCAGTAAAGGAAGGTGGTTTGCTGACTGCATATAGAGATGTTTGCTGTCATACTCATCTCTAGAAATTGCTGATGTTTATTTAAATGCAGTATGGATCCGTCCATGCCTTTTAGATACTCTGTGTAGTGTCTTTTATAAAAGCTTATAACACTGCTGTATTTCGGATGCGGTATATGAATGTTCTCGCTGTTTTACTGCATGTCAGGATTCATATAATATTTATTTAATCCTCATAATAAATCTAAATCTATAGATATATAATCTATTTCTGTTATAATCTACCATGGTGTGAAAGTGTTTGCCCCTTACTAATTCATTATTTTTTGCTTGTTTGTCGCACTTTAATGTTTCAAATCATCAAACTAATTTAAATATTAAAGATAACACAAGTAAACCAATCATGCGGCTTTCAAGGTTTTTATTATAAGGGAAAACAAAATCAAAAACTACACAGTAATGTGTGAAAAACTATTTCCCCCCTAAAACTAATTAATGGTTGGACCACCCTTTTGCAGCAACAACTGCAGTCAAGTGTTTTCGAAAACTAGCACAGAGTCTGTTACCGCACTGTGGAGGAATATTGGCCCACTCATATTTGCAGAATTTTTGTAATTCAGCCACATTGGAGTTGTTTTCAAGCATAACCTGCTTTTTTTAAGGTCATTCCACATCTCAATTGGATTCAGGTCAGGACTTTGACTAGGCCACCCTAACGTCTTAATTTTGCTTGTCTTCAGAAGTGGACTTACTGGTGTGCTTTGGATCATTAACATCAACACTAGCTTGAGGTCACTAACAGATGCTTCTCCTTCAGGATATTTTGGTACACTGCAGAATTCATTGTTCCATTAATCACAGCAAGTCTTCCAGACCATGGCAACACCACCACTACCACATTTTACGGCTGGTATGGTGTTCTTTTAATGAAATCTGGTGTTACTTTTGCTTCACACATAATAGGGGACACACCTTCTAAAAAGCTTTGACATCACTTTCTTCACTAGACATCACTACCTTAGTCCACGATTACTATACAAAGCTGAATGAGGTTCATATGAGGACATCAACTTATAGTCTATTTATCATTGTCTCTTGAGTGGTTTTTACACCAGGTAGTTATAGGAACCAGGCTGGAGCCCCACTGTATACTGTTGCTAGTGTTTCTTATGGCATGCATTCACTTAATCAATGCACACTTACATACCTAGTAGTTCCTATTGTACTTGGTTAGTCACTTTTCTGAAGTTCTCCTATGCAAAAGACATTCCTATAACTGAAATCCTGCTTTCTGTGCTGCAAACATATCAGGAGAACATTTGCTTATGGTTCTTGGAAGTAAGAAGCCATCCTCTATTGCGGACGCCTCTTTGATATTACTCAATCTCTGTACTGATCATTTAGGAAAATGATGGATCAATTATTGTGGGGAAGTGCTCGTGTTTGGATTATTTTGAGAGGACCCTCCTAGTCACACACAAATGGCAAGAGGATCCATCCAGTCACACACAAATGAAGATCAAAGAAGGCAGGCAGGGATTTACAGAGATTAAAGCAAAGTGAAGGACAAACAAAATCCTCCTGAGTTTTGATGAGGGGGAAATTAAGGCCACGGCTGAGCGTCAGATGAATACAAACAAACAGGCGCCTGCCAAATGACGCATTTCAAACAGGAAAAAAAGAAATAAATAAATGCATTTACAAATAACATGTTTTGGTTCCTACAGTATAAGTGTCCAGGATGCTGCCTGACAATTTTTTTTTTTTCAAGGCCAGGAGCTTCATTTGGCATTTTTTCAAGGCAAGGACGCTTCCCTAACTGTATATTAATAATGTGTATATATATGCTTACCGGCCACTTTATTATGTACACCTTAATAGTACAGAGTTGGACCCCCTTTTGCCTTCAGAACTGCCTTAATCCTTTGTGGCATAGATTCAACAAGGTACTAGAAATATTCCTCAGAGATTTTGGTCCATTTTGACATGATCGCATTGCGCAGTTGTTGCAGATTTGTCAGCTGCACATCCATGATGTGAATCTCCTGATCCACCACATCCCAAAGGTTCTCTGGTGACTGTGGAGGCCATTTGAGTACAGTGAACTCATTGTCATGTTCAAGAAACCAGCCTGAGATGATTCGCGCTTTATGACATGGCGCATTATCCTGCTGGAAGTGGCCATTCAAAGATGGGTACACTGTGGTTATAGAGATGGACATGGTCAGCAACAATACTCGGATAGGCTGTGACCAGGCAATGTTTTTCCAATCTGCTATTGTTCAACTTTGGTAAACCTGTGTGAATTGTAGCCTCCATTTCCTGTTTTTAGCTGAAAGGAGTGACACCCGGTGTGGTCTTTTGCTGCTGTAACCCATCCGCCTCAAGGTTGGACATGTTATGCATTCAGAGATGCTCTTCTGCATACCTCGATTGTAATGAGTAGTTAATTGAGTTACAGTTGCCTTTCTATCAGCTCGAACAAGTGTAGCCATTTTCCTCTGACCTTGCTCCCAGGATATTTTTTTTTTCCGGACCTTTCTCTGTAAACCCTAGAGATGGTTGTGTGTGAAAATCCCAGTAGATCAGCAGTTTCTGAAATAATCAGACCAGCCTGTCTGGCATCAACAACCATGCCACGTTCAAAGTCACTTAAATTACCTTTCTTCCCCATTCTGATGCTCAGTTTGAATTGCAGCATCGTCTTGACCATGTCTACATGCCTAAATGCAGAGTTGCTGCATTGTGTTTGGCTTATTAGAAATTTGCATTAACGAGCAGTTGGACAGGTGTACCTAATAAAGTGGCCGGTGAGTGTACATAATATTTTTCTCAATACATTTCATTTTCATAATCTTAAGAGATTCATTAAAAAATTCAATGTCCACAGTTTTGATAAATTCACACTGATGTCATTAAAGCAATTGCTATTTTGTGAAAATAAATAAAAATAAAATCAAATGAAAATGTGGCATTATATCAGATTGTCATAAAGCTGCTCTGATTTACTGTCCTGGTGTGGCATGCCAAATTGCATTATAATTATTGTGCACTTTCATTGACATAATTGAGGCTCGGTGAAATGTTTGTACTTTTAAAAAGCCATTTGTCTCACTGCAGGACCGTTAAATTAAACTAGAGAGTTTGAAAATGTGATTAAGTGTTAAAATCGTAATGCTTAAAGTTCATGTCCATTCGCCCGCTGCAGTTTTTTAGAAAGAAAATTCAGTCCCTTTTGGTTTGAATCTCTGAGAATTTAATTATAACCAAATCCAAAAGGACCAAACAGCGTAATTTATCAGGCAATCTTATCAAAGCTCTTATTTACACTGCAAGTACTGCTGTCATTCTGCTGGGAGATGATTTAAACAATGCCTGGCGGAAACACTGTGGAAACCCGTTAATCTGCCATTAATCTCCTACCTTAATCAGCGCTATCGTGGCGGCCCATCAGATGGGTGATCGATCCCCCAAGCTATAAATAGCTCGGAGCAGTGCACGCTAAACAACTCTTTGACGTGATGTACGTTCATTAAAACTGGATGCTTGAGCTGTTTAGCACATCCTGTCCTCTGATAATCATAATCACTTCCTCTTTCATTTTAAACTTTTACTCTACCTGGCCTTCTTAAAAAAAACTTTGAGCTTTGCAACCTGTTTTACAGAAATTACCTTGTCAGCCGCTAAATTAAGCACAAGATTTACTCACAGCATGTGCAAGTGAGAAGCCATTTTTGGAGTATTACTGCCAGCATTTAAATATGCAGTTTTACTTATGGCTATTCTTGTTGCATATATCTTTTAAGGCACAAAATTTATGATAGGAGTGTAATTTAGAAGGATCATGCAACAATATTGATGTTTTCTGCAGTCAATTAACTGGTTTTAATGCCTTTACAGGGCTCGAAATTAACCTTTTTTCTTGGTAGCACCGGTGCTCCTAACTTCAAAAATGTAGGCGCACCAGACAAAAATTATGAGCAGTTACTACACGTTTTATATTAACAGATTCTCGTATTTATTAACACTCTAATCACAACTAGCAATCAAACAACAATCATGGGTGCTGTCTGATATTGCACAGATGAAATTGACATAACTTATTATTTGCACACGTCATCTTAATAGCAATAACATTTTTTTCATGAGCTGCAATTTTAGTTTCATCTTGGTGAATGCATGCTCTTTAGCGATGGTAAACGCGGTGTCAGTGCGATTTTAAACGTGACGATTAAATAACTTTAGAACATCTTGTGCTAAAAATGTGTAGATTCAGTGGCAAACACTGTTACCTGAAAACTCCATCCCACCGGCTTTACGGTGAATGGCTTTAGTCATTTTCATAGCGGACTTTAAACTGGAAGTCTTTTATCCACTCTTCGAAAACCATTCCTGAGCGCTGTGTTTGATGTTTTTAGGTGCAAAGATGCTTAATGCGTGAATGCCTCCTAATTCCGTGCATGTGGTGAACATTTTGCTGTGAAAACTGGTCGCACAACATCAATTTTTATGCACTCACACAAATGCTCACAAATATATTTTGAGGTTGCATAGATAAAATTTTGGGCGCATATGCGACCATAACGGTCTCAATTTCGAGCCCTGCTTTATGAATGTTATTTAACACCCATACCAACACTTTATTGTATTTAACACCCATAAAGAGTGTCTTATTCACTGTCTGTTGTTGTTTTACATGCTGAGATAGATAGGAATGCAGAGGAGAATGGTCTCTTCTTTTGAGTTCATTCATTATTATTGGATTATTTTTATTTGCACCGCTCTTGGCCAATTGTTTTGGTCATTATGGAAATTAACTGCTTTGCCGATGTTCTTTCATTTTCACATTGCCAGTAGAATCACCCACAGAACTTTACACGTCATACTCATTGGAAGTCTAGCCCTAAGTATATAGAATGTACTACAACATGTTGCGAACCCAAATGTGAACAACCTAAATAGTAGAAATATGCACTGCATACTGCAACACAAAAGCTTCAGTATGTAAGGTGCAGTATGTAAGTTTGACATCCAGTGGTTGAACTAGGTATTGCACCCCTGGTTCAAAACACACACAAGAGCAGGTTCCCAAATTGACGACATCAACAAAGGCTCATTTAAACCTGTTCTAAATAAAAGCAATGGCACATGATAGAAGGAATATTTTTCATATTAAAGGAGTTTTTGTCCTGACCAACACCTGGAATTTATATTTCACCTCATGTGCTCTATTCAATGTTAAATGCTTATAATGTGAGTTTGAATTACATTTTATGTGGCATTTATTGCCTGAAAGCATACTGAAAGCAGCAGCAGATAGTTTACTATAGATCTACCTGAGCTCAAACTCCCCTCTCACCTTGCAAACAGGAGGGAGCCCCGGGCTTAAGGATCTTATGAGCTCAGGGCTCTCTCCCAGGACAGCATGCCTAAGCTTTATTATCAATCATCAGCTAAGTGTGAACTCTTGAAAAAATGTTAAATTGGTTTGAAATGTAATAATTCGATTGCAATCCTTACCATTTCATTGGAGTGCAGTAAGTGCACAACTCATTGCTTCTAAATAAGTTTCTGTCATGTTCTGTCTGATGCAAACAGCCCAATTGCTCATCACTGCAAATCGTAACGTGTTGTTAGTAAACTGTGTTACAATGTTACCTGCTCACCTAATGTTTAAGTTAATAATATTTATATTATTTGCTAATTAATAACCGCCTCATGTGGAACTCTGAATCTGTGTCTCATTTCGGAGGCTGTTACTGTCCACCAGAGGTCACTTTTTTTTCTTTTTTTTTTTTTTTTTTTGCGGATACATGCTTGGTGTGATTCATTCAGTCATGACATGAGGCACTCAAAGTCATCCTGGGGAGCTGAAATATAATTGGCTAAACTGGCATTGAGCAGGTTACATGACCAAAACAAAGACAGACGTTTCGGCATGTATATAATATCTGACTTCAGCATTGTTTTTCAGATGAACAAATATGTTCACTTAACATCTTACTTAAATATCTGCAAACGTATTATGGTATTTTTATGCTTTAGAAGAGTCAAACACATTTTAAAACACATTTTAAAGCTTCAAAGCCATTTTTTCTTCCCAAAAGAATTTTTTTTTATGTATCAAATGAATATTCACATGCTATTACTGTTTGACAACCAGAGAGTTCTGTAAGTTAGGGGCCTGACAGCTCCATTCTGTAACTGAATTAACTCCTGAAAAATAGACATAGTGGCAAGCACTTTTTCTGCAAGTATTGGCAGTGTGTAGAGAACCAGACTGAACAACTAGTTGTTTGTGACATATGTGTCTCACAGTTGTATCTCTCTTCTTTATGTGCAGTGCAAGAAATCACAGGGAACCGTACTGTCTCATTTGTGTTACTAGATATTTCTAGACAAAAACACAGAACAAGAAAAGGTTAAAATACTGAATGACTACAAAAGCTTTATATTGAAAGATAGACTGAAATATTGCATCTTAAATCTGCTTAATTGAATAAATTCATAAATTAATCAAAGTCAAACAACAATCCCAAATATTCTTGTTGTATGTGCTTGTGACGGGTGCAAAGCAATACAAAAAAAGACAATGCCTCCATTGATTGTGTTTCAGTCAAAATAGCAAGATATAACAGGCTTTTGGTTCAGGCTCTTTGTATCATTATTTTTGGTCCAATATAGCAGACACCAAACAAGCAGCTGAATGACAGCTAGAATGTTGCTGTGGTTACCATGGTGATGATCATCATCGTTTTTAGGGGTGAGCCTATACACATACTGAATGAAAATTTAGAGCATTCACTGCTGTATTTAAGTACAGTTTTCTCTTATGACATTTGACAATGCATACATAGTCATTATCACCAATTCAAAGATTTCAGATACACTTTTTTTATGTAGATGAACACTGCAGTTTGAATTCCTCTTTGAAAAACATGCACTGGGCGACGCAGTGGCGCAGTAGGTAGTGCTGTCGCCTCACAGCAAGAAGGTCGCTGGTTCAGTTGGCGTTTCTGTGTGGAGTTTGCATGTTCTCCCTGCGTTCGCGTGGGTTTCCTCCGGGTGCTCCGGTTTCCCCTACAGTCCAAAGACATGCGGTACAGGTGAATTGGATAGGCTAAATTGTCCTTAGTGTATGAGTGTGAATGAGTGTGTATGGATGTTTCCCAGAGATGGGTTGCAGCTGGAAGGGCATCCGCTGCGTAAAACATGTGCTAGATAACTTGGCGGTTCATTCCGCTGTGGCGACCCCAGATTAATAAAGGGACTAAGCCCAAAAGAAAATGAATGAATGAATGAAAAAGCATGCACTGTAATAGTAACACTATACACTACCTGACAAAAGTCTTGTCGCCTATCCACGTTTTAGGAACAACAAATAATAACTTGACTAAGTTGATCATTTGGTATCAGAAGTGGCTCTGTAACCTCTAGATTATGCTTATTTTACCAAAATAAAATATGATCATGTCTTGATTTTTAATTATTTAATTAGGGCAGTAAGGTCTGACTTTGCTTAGACAAAAGTCTTGTCACTTAACAGAAATAATGTACAGTATAGAATATAAAGTCATGGTACAAAGGTAAAATAATGAATATTGTGTATGACTCCAATGAGCTTGGAGAACTGCATCCATACATCCCTGCAATCACTCAAATAACTTTATTAATAAAGTCATCTGGAATGGCAAAGAAAGTCCTCTTGCAGGACTCCCAGAGTTCATAAAGATACTTTAGATTCATCTTCAATGCCTCCTCCATCTCACCCCAGACATGCTCAATGATGTTCACATCTGGTGACTGGGCTGGCCAATCCTGGAGCACCTTGACCTTCTTTGCTTTCAGGAGCTTTGATGTGGAGGCTAAATTATGAGAAGGAGTGCTATCCTGCTGAATAATTTGCCCTCTCCTGTGGTTTGTAATGTAATGGGCAGCACACATGTCTTGATACCTCAGGCTGTTGATGTTACCATCCACTCTACAGATCACTTGCATGCCCCCATACTGAATGTATCCCCAAACCATTATGTTTTCTTCACCAAACTGATTTCTGTGAGAATCTTGGGTCCATGCGGGTTCCAATAGGTCTTCTGCAGTATTCGTGATGATTGGGATGCAGTTAAACATATGATTTATTTGAAAAATCTACCTTCAACTAGAAGTCAAGTTATTATTTGTTGCTTTTACAACTGGGATCAACGACGTGTATGGAAAAATATTATTATTATTATTATTTTTTACAAATATTTTTTAATATGCAAAACACAACGTCTAAAATGCGTCTTTGGACTACCATTACTGTGGACATACTGTAAAAAAATACTTGCTGCCTTTGATTTTGATTCAACTAAAAATGTTAAAGTTATCTCAACGTACATCAGTGAAACTGGCTAAAAATATTAAGTTAAACTTTGTAACTTAAAAAGAAATAGTTGAAAGTAACATAAAAACATTTGTTGTCATGACTTTTTGTCACATCATTTTTTACAGTTTGCAAGTAAAACTGCGCAGCCCACAGGACAGCAGATCTGTTTCTGGTTTGCGCTGTCTGTGGGTTGCGCAAGTAAATGGAACGGATCTCTGCGCTGTTCAGTGGGCCGTGCAAGTAAACAGATCTGCTCTCTAGTGATTTGCTCTGCATGGTTCAGCTTGGCAGTTCAGTTTCGTCCCACTTTTGGAGCGTTTGGCTTCCTGTGCAGCTTTATAACTCAATAAAACAGTCTGCGAGATTACAAAGAAGGATTGCTGAAAGATTCATGCAGATATTATTGACTTCGGCATTTCTAAAATAAACAACAAAATAAAATTATATGCACAATATTCCTCACTTATCGCTTGCATGCCAATGATTACATCTCCAACTCTCCTTTTTTTTTTACTCTTTCTTCCCAGCCTCATTTCATCTCATTTCTCATTGCCATTCCCAATCTCCATCTCTTTTTATTTCCCTTTGACCATATGATTAAAGCACTCCTGTTCAGGGTACACTGAGGCAGCACAGTAATAATGCCTGACCTTTTTAAACAATGGCCACATGGATGCACTCTCAGGCAGGTTAGAATGAAGAGTCAGACCTGTATGCAACGTCACTGACTCGAGCCCACCTTTCTTAGTCCTAAAACGCCACATAATGTCTGTCATTCAGTACTTCAAAATGCTGCTGCTCCCGGGGTTATTTTGTGTTGGAAAAATACAATTATTTCCCTGTTGCTAGGCAAACACTTTGCTCTGCTGGCTCTCTGGTCTCTGTCATCATTATGTTGGGGTGTGAGTGTGTGCATTTGTGTGTGTCTGTACCGTAGGGACCAAATGTCCCCACAAGTATAGCAATACTAGTCCATTTTGACCTTGTGTGAACTTTTTTTTGGTTCCCATGAGGAAGTGACTCATAAATCACACAAAATGAAGTATTTTGAAAATGTAAAAATTCTGAATGTTTCTTGTGAGGTTTGGGTCTAGGTGTAGGGTTGGGTAGGGGTATATAATATCATTGCATCTGTCGGAAGTCCCCATAAAGATAGCTGTGTGTGTGTGTACTGATTTTGGTAGTTTATAAGGACAGGTTTTTTGTATAATAACATGGTCATGATAGATTTGTGCTATATTACGGTGGTTTACGGGGACATGCCTGATGTACTTGTAATTCAAAATGCTTAAATCATATTAATGGGGTCTACAATGGGGCTTAACAAGTTTCCTGTGAGGGTTGGGTTTAGGTGTATGGTTGGGTAGGGGTATAATATCATTACATCTATTAGAAGTCCCCATAAGGACAGCTGTGTGTGTGTGTGTTTGTGTGTTTTTGTGTGTTTGTAAACCACCAAAACCAGTACACACAAAGACATTATTTTGTATAATAACATGGTTATGACATGTACTCTATTTGGACTTGTGGAGCTGCACATCGATGGATTTGCTCTTTAGTGTTTGGGCTCTCAGCAGTGAAAATTAAACTGAACTTAAACTCTGAAAACTGGACTGACAGAGTTTCAATTTACTATAATCTATGTTAAGCTGCTTTGACACAATCTACATTGTAAAAGCGCTATAGAAAAAAAAGATGAATTGAATTTAATAATATGGTGATTTACGAGGACATGACAGATGTCATTGTAATTTAAAACACTTCAAAACCATATTAATGGGGTCTACAAAGGGGCTCAACAAGTTTCCTGTGAGGATTCGGTTCAGGTGTAGCAGTGTTTCCCCTAGGTTTACAGTTTTTTTTACGCTCAACGTAGCGTGGCTGTTCAGACTTACACTGACACAAGGAGTCATGGTCTTTTAATGACAGCAGTAAATAACTGAACAAATATTTGACCAGTACAACCGTTTGTAAATTATAAGTTAACACATATTTTTTATATTTTTTTTTTATTCACAAACTGTGCAGCTTTTGTCACTGCAATGTATCTTTATGGGCTTCTGGAAGAACATTTCCTGAGCCTCTTGGTATGAAATGTCAGAAATGTCTGGCCCATTTATTGAGACATGTATTAAACATGTCTCTTATAAAAATTTAGATGTGAACATGTCATGGCCAGAAGAAGCTTTACAGAAAATAATTAATCCATTCATTTTACTTCAGCTTATAGTGCCTTATTTATCAAGGGTCACCACAGCGTAATGAACCGCCATAGAAAAACGACAAACAATGCAATTTGGAAACATTTCAAATGATGAAAGATGAAAATGAGTTAAAATGCACATCTATAAATCTAATACTTCTGTACTAAAAGGAAATAGGCCCATAAACTACTTCTTATAGCAATGAGTGTATTACAAGAATTTATATTATTAAATATTTATGTAAAAAAAAAGTTTTATCTAATAATTCCAGCCAGCTTTTGTAATATTCTGTAATATAAGATTTGTAATATTGTCAAAAACACAGAAGACTTAAATACATGCAGGACCATTCCAATATCAACCTATCAAATGTAATGTTTAGACCATCACTGTGCCTCTCGCGATCTGTTCACTTGCTCATTCACTCTCGTCGCCATGATTTCCGGGTATTTTAATTCATTTTGGGGATCACTGAGCTGAATTTGCAGAAGACACGCAGAGCCTCCGGGAGAGGTCATAACTAGACACTAGATAGAGGAGTGAGCTCCGCTCGCATCACAGATCACAGCATGGCATGTGCGCGACGTATCTGAAGAGCAGGGAGGGATGCGGGACGTATTTGAGGACCGGGCAGGAGACGCGCGATTTCCGGGAGATTATCATTCGTTTACCGGCATCCGGGAGTCTCTATGCTTTTACAGGAGACTCCCGGAGCTTTCGAGAGACTTGGGATGTCTGCATCTGTATATATTTTAGCTGCAGTGACACGAGCGCAGAACAGAAATGACATGTTGTTGTGCAAATAAGATATTACATACGGCTATTTAGCTTGTGTATTAAAAGAAGTTGTGATCTGGCGCTTTATATATAATACATATAACGTGACCTCAAGAGGGGCGGGTACAGCCGTTGGGAGGGCGGGGCGCCCCCCTTATATAATGGTAGGGGAAACACTGGGTGTAGGGTTGCGTAGGGGTATAGAATATCATTACATTTATTGGTAGTTTCCATAAAGATAGGTGTGTGTGTGTGTGTGTGTGTGTGTGTGTGTGTGTGTGTGTGTGTGTGTGTGTGTGTGTGTGTGTGTGTGTGTGTACTGGTTTTGGTGGGTTACAAGGACAGATTTTTTTGTATAATACCATGCTTATGGCATATTTGTACTTTATTACGGTGGTTTACAAGGACATGCCTGATGTACTTGTAATTCAGCACACTTCAAAATCATATTAATGGGGTCTACAATGGGGCTTAACAAATTTTCTGTGAGGGTTGGGTTTAGGTGTAGTGTTGTGTAGGGGTATAGAATATCATTACATCTATTGGAAATCCCTAAGTTAGCTGTGTGTGTGTGTGTGTGTGTGTGTGTGTGTGTGTGTGTGTGTGTGTGTGTGTGTGTGTGTGTGTGTGTGTGTGTGTGTGTGTGTGTGTGTGTGTGTGTGTGTGTGTGTGTGTGTGTGTGTGTGTGTGTACTGGAGTGAACCTACACTGGTCTCAAGGTTTGGTTCGGTTGCGACTATCATGCCATCGATTCAGTTCAATTCAATATCTCGGTGCATCATGGTGCATTGACGATGCTTTCCATACTCGATTTTATATTTTACATCTGCGCTGTTCACCGATGAGTGACACTGATAAACGGCAGTGGCGCAGTGTTGCCAGATTGAGCGGTTTTGGATAGGCATTTCGGCAAGTTTTGGATAGTTTTTGGGCTGGAATCAGTCAGCTACATCTTGCAACACTGCAGAGTTGATCACAGCTGATCCATGATAGACGCGGTGGAGAAAACTCACACGCTCGTGTCTGTATCTAGAAGTAACGCTGTAACAGCCAAGAGGAGAGGAAAAGTCACACCAGCAGGTCAAATGGGCCACAGTGAGAGAGAGAAATGGAGTTTACTTTCATTCTCTCAATTGCAATGAAATAGGGGCTTCTACTGTAGCGTCAGTGAAAGGCTGTCCAGCAAACACACACACAAACACAGTGAAATTGTGCACAGCTTCTGTGTTTTTAAGTAGTTGGAGCATAGTAAATACCCGCGCTCGCCTCCCTCGCCATAGTAAGATATGGCGACAGCGCATATGAGATAAATGACGTCAGTACACAATAACTGGTTATGATTATTACTGAACCGACACCGAAGAAACAATTAATTTTGACACCCCTACTGGATTTGCTGGTTTACAAGGACAGTTTATTTAGTTACATGGTTATGACATATTTGTACTTTATTACAGTGGTTTGCGAGGACATGACGGATGTACTTGTAATTTAAAATGCTTCAAAATCATATTAATGGGGTCTACAATGAGACTTAACAAGTTTCCAAAGAGTTTCTATACATTATGCCTATGGAGAGTCCCTGTAAACCAACATGTGTGTTTTGTGTGTGTACTTATGTGTGTGCGTGTATTCTATATATCACCAGAAGAGTGAAACTGTAAATGTGGTGAATTTTAAAACTGTTGAAAGGTCAATGAGATGCTCTGGCTGTGGATGAAGAGGATTGAAGAGAGGTGCTTTTGTTGCTTTAACCATGAAGGGCCATAAACCATCTTTTCTGAACTAAAAAGCGTTCATTTTGATTGGCTGATGAGGTGAAAGAGGTCCAGCTGAGGGTACTTATGAAACCACCAACAAAGGTGGACTTACAACTGCGCTTCTGAAGAATAATATTTCATTGTTTTTTTCAGTATAAATAGCAAGCAGTGTAGAATTGCATGAATTGATGTCACTTAAACCGAATCCATTGAATGTCCTGTAGTCAGATTGTCTGTAATGACTGTTGAGGGTATTTTTGAGCCAGATGGGTCATTAGGTGCGTCCCAAATCGCATACTTATGCACTATTTTACACCATTTTGTAGTAAAATTAGTGTAACTAGTGCATTCACATTGAAAACTTTAAAAAGAATAAGTGCCCTTTAAATACCTGGATGATGCACCTATTCAAATGTTAAAATGAAGTGTGGAATGTTGGACACTTCACGCACTCAACAGCCGCTGCTTTGCTCACATAGAGGAAGGGGCGGAGCTTTCGGGCACTGATGTTGGATTAGGTTATTTATTTTGGGTTGTGAAAGCAAAATTCTCCTACAAGAGTGATTAAGAGTGATCCCAATGGTGAATGTGGTTATACTTATGGCAGGCATTATTTGGTACTTTTCACTATTTGGTCATTTATTTCACTAAATTGGCAACCGTCAAACATCATCAGGGAAACGATTTGAATTTCCGCTTAGTAAAAAAAACATTAGTGTTCTATTTGGCATGACACTACATTCCTATACTATGCTGTTGAGTGTGTAAGTGCTTAAGTACATGGTGCATAAGGGCAGAGTGTGCCATTTGGCACGCAGCTATTGTTATCTGTGCTAAACCCACACTTTTATTAACATTTTTAATAGTTTAAAGTGATATATCATCTGGGTTTGTGTTGTATATCAGAGTATAAAACCTTAATAAACTCTAAAAGTTGTAATAAACTCCCAGTATTTTTTCTCTTATTTTGCAGACTAATTTCTCTAGATATAATTTTTTATACATTTATATTCTTTCAAACTGCTAAAATGTCAATAAAATCACTTTGTTAAACTGTAGAGTTGAATTTTTCTACATCAAAAGTCAACAGAATGAAGTTCAAGCTCCCATAATGCAATGCAAAACAGTAAATAAATGGAAAAAATCAGTGAATCACAAAATAGGGAAATATATTTTTCACACTGCAGTCTTGTTCATTTATATCACAGATGCCCAAAGTAGGGCCCACGGGCCAAAGTTGACCTATTGTAACCTTTGATTTAGCCCCCCATCCCATCCCATCCGAGAATGGCCTTTTTTTTTTGTTTGTTTTTATTGCTGTTTTATTATTTAAATTAAAGGCTATAAATGAAACAGATTTTTTTTTATGTAAATACAGTCACTTGATGGATGAAAGACTATGCAGAAGACATTTATGAGCAAATCAAGGCAAACAACTAGCGGAATTCTGTTATAAATTAGATTGTTTTGTTTTAACCGTAATAAGTTCATTATAAAATGTTAAAAATACTCTATAAGGTAATATAAAATACTGTATTAGTTAGCATAAAGCAATGTTTTACAGTCATTTATAAACATTATTAAATAAATTAGGAAATTACCCATGGCAACTATATTTACCTTCGGCCCACTAGCCTCAATCAAGTTTAGTTTTTGGTCCTTCTTAAGAAAAAGTTTGGGCACCCCTGATCTATACAATTCTCCAATATTTAGCTCCAAACCTGATAAACTACACACATGGTTTACAGTAGCACTTACAGGCAGATGTGTTCAAGCAGGGTTTGGATTCAAGAGGACGTGGCTTTACCATGTAAATTAAAAACCTTTCAGTTTTTATTATACATAATTGTTGCATAGGTGTCCTAAAGTCAAAATGAAATGGAAGTAGTACATTGCAGCAGATCTTTCATCCATACTGTGATTATCATCAATAGTATCATTCATTATTTTTTCCTTCGGCTTAGTCCCTTATTTATCAGGGGTCACCACAACGGAATGAACTGCCTACTAGGGTTGTCACTATACAATCAATTTAGGCAACAATACTATACCAGCTGAAGTATCATGATATCAAGTAGTATTGTGATACTGTATTAATTCATAACTCGAAATAAAGCAAATTGTCAGAAATACTATGTTATATGGCATAATACTTAAATTCAATTCAGAATTCTCTTATTATTAAAAATGTATTTGTACAGACTTTATCTATTGCAATAATAAAAAAATTAAGTTGTCTATTGACTATTTTCTGGCACAAATGTTTGAGCATTTTAGTGACTTTTCCACATGTAATATATTGTAGAACCATTAATGAAGATACTACTGTTTACAAACTACATTGGCACCGCCAGTATATTGAAGCTATAGTATCACGGTGTTATCAAAGTACCGGTAAACCGTGCAGCCATACTGTCTACTATTCTGGCATATGTTTTACCCAGCCGATTCCCTTCCAGCCTTAACCCATTAATGGGAAACACCCATACCATCTCGCATTCACACACACACTCATACACTCTAATGCCAATTTATTTTACCCAATTCAGCTATATTGCATGTCTTTGGACTGTGAGGGAAACCGGAGCACCCGGAGGAAACCCACGCGAACACGGGGAAAACATGCAAACTCCACACAGAAATGCCAACTGGCCCAGCTGACAGTCGAACCAGGTGATATTGCTAACCATTGAGCCACCATGCTGCAATAATAGTATCATAATTAAGGTAACTTTTTATTTTAAATGCTCTTGGGTGAAATTTGTTAGAACCAGACAATTAACATGTCAAACACTCAGTAAACAAGGGAACATTTTACTAATTAATGTACTGTATCTCTCAGCACTGCCCAATTGATAGCTTGGGATGCAGAAATGAATTCATTTTCATTACCAAAACAGTAACATCATGTCGACTAAGAGATGTTGAAAACACGTGAAATATCCTGCCCACGGTTGCTCCGAGGTTATCTGTCAATACAATGTCTATGAATAGGATTCTGTTTATATAATGTTACATTTTTCTTCTGTACTTGTCCATCTGCATAGTGATAACTGTATTTGATACCTTCCTTGGAAAAAAAAAAACAGTACTGACAAGAAAAGTCTGCTTTATTCATATAAACTCTGGAGATAACAGCCATATTTTGAAATATAAAGGCAGATAGTTTTAAAGGAGTTGCTTGAATGATGTTAATGTAGAATTAAACATACAGTTTATGAAAGGATCTGTAAAATATGTATTGAATTTTAAACAATATTCACTTTTGAATTCGAGGATGTAGCTTTAACCTGTAAATTAAAAACCTTTCAGTTTTTATTAAACATAATTGTTGCATAAATGTCCTAAAGTCAAAATGAAATGGAAGTATTACATTGCAGCAGATCTTTCATCCATATTGTAACCATCATCTGAGTTAAAAGTAAATCATAGTAGCCTATCATTCATTCATTTATTCACTTTCCTTCGACTTAAGGGCGTCACACTCTGGATGCGCCGCTCAGCGCCGTAACACACCAGACGCGCACTTTCGCATGCTATTTAAAATGAAACTAATCAGATGGCGCTCTGTGGTGCGCAGAAATATGAACAATGTCCTGAGTCGTGGCTGGGTGCCGCGGACATCCACCGACTTGCGGCGCCAGTGTGTGTACCCTGATAGAAACCTATGTTTAGAATTCTGAAATGCGTGGCGCTGTGTGGCACGTCAACGAGCGGCGCTTCTGGTGTGCGACCTGCTTTAGTCCTTTATTGATATGAGGTCACAGCAAAATGAATCACCAACAGCCGCAACCCATGTCCTGGAATCCCCCATACCATTTTGCATTCACACACTCATACACTACGGCCAATTTAGTTTACCCAATTCACCTATAGCTATATTAATGTATCTCTCAGCACTGCTCAATTGATAACTTGGGATGCAGAAATGAAATCATTTTCATTACCAAAAACAGTAACATCATGTCGATTAAGAGTTGTTGAAATGCTTGAGATCCTGCCCACATTTGCTCTGAGATTATCTGTCAATACAATGTCTATGAATAGGATTCTGTTTATATAATGTTAAATTTTTCTACTGTACTTGTCCATCTGCATAGCGATAACTGTATTTGATACCTTCCTTGGAAAGAAAAACAGTACTGACAAGAAAAGTCAACTATAATAAAGCACTGTAACCATTGTCTCTGGAGATAACAGCCAAATTTTGAAATATAAAGGCAGATAGTTTTAAAGGAGTTGCTTGAATGAGGTTAATGTAGAATTGAGTATACAGCATATGACAGGATCTGTAAAATATGTATAGAATTTCAAACAATATTCCTTTTCTCAGCTTTTGATTGTAAGTTTCTCTCAAAATGGGTCAACAAGCAACTGAAGAAAGCCAGCAGGATTGGTTTTCACGGTGTATCATGTCCTATTCTTAGCCCTTGTTGACTCCGCATGTAGCGTTTCGCAATCTTGAGTGGGATTATTAGTCAGTATAAGTCCATCCCTTGTCTGTGCTTATGGTAATTAAACATTAGTCCAATTTTATGTGCCCTTATCATCCATAACATCTTCAGGTCTAGACACTCCATTGGGAAATTAACTTTGTTTAATGAAAAAAAATCCTGTTAGAAATATTGCTTTAGTCAACAAGACTTCAAGTGTGTGTGTGTGTGTGTAAAATCCTGACACGGCCCGTTTATTAATTTTCCCACACAAGAAAGGGCTTGATTAGTTTTCAGGACACGTGGAAGTTCGGAAATATGCGCTTCGAGGAAATGTATGCATGAATTCGGACATGAAATATTCTGTTGTCCCCCATCAAATGATGTCATACCCTTGAGGGTGTCTCATAAACGTCAGGTAGCCCGTTTCCAATCTGCGAGGTTGTATTTCCAGCGCAAACAAATCAACCTCGGATGAACTTTTAGTAGGACACTTTATCACTTTCTCCGACAAACTTTCTTAAAATTATACTTATAACTGTAGGAGTGAATCTGATGGGGGGTGCTGTGTGTCATTCGCTCAGCTGAGAGTTAAAGGACGACGCTGCAGCTGTTCTCTCTGATGCAGCGGAGAGCAATGCTGACTCAGATTATGGCTCCCTTATGGTGACAATAACGCATGCGAGCCCCCTCACAATGGCCAGACTTCTTTCTTTTCTCATTAAGTTCAAGAGAAAGTAGGTGGGAGTGCGTGTGCGAGATGGAGAGAAAGGAGGAAGAGGAGTAAAAACTGAAGATTTAGTAGGAGAGGATAAAAGAGATGGAGAGATGGCCATAGGGAGCGTCAAAGGATGGGAGTTGGCAATTCAATGTCAAATGAGTGATTGTCAGGGAAAATGTTGCCACAAATGCAAAGGCTCTCTAAATAAGGATATATTTTTACCCTGGTCCATGGAGAGTGGCGCAAAGTGCTTACGCTGCTGAAACAGGAGAGAGCTTTAAAATGCTCCCTGGACACAGCTAATGGCTCCCTAACCTGCTGTTCATTGTTTTGTTATTCTGACGATATGTGCATATTTTGGAGGCTCGAGACTAATGTGTTTGGGCTGTCGAGCTGCGGTTCATTAGAGTTCTTTTGATCTGTGCGTTTCCATAGAAAAGGCCATTGAAGGATGGAAGAAAGCGTATTATGCTATGTCATTTACCTTTTTAAAATATATAATAATCTGATGTGGTCTTAGGTGACTGTGTTTGTAGGGCTGAAGGATACTGGAAAAATCTGACATTGCCATATTTTATTTTCCTGAGATATACATTGCAATATAAATACAATTTCACCAGATGACTTGAATATCCAACACAATCTCACGGCAATTCGTAACTTTTGATTTAGTTGCTAATTTGTATTAAATTGTATGATCTCATACAATTTAGTACAATTTGCTTATCCGCAATGACGGTTGGGTTTAGGGGTGGGGTTGGGTGCCATACCTCCCTTTTAAAATCGTACGATTTAACTTGTACAAATTTGTACGAATTAGCCACTAAACGGACAAAACGTAAAATAGTTACATTTTCTTGAGATCAGGCTGGAATATCTGGGGCAGCACGGTGGCTGAGTGGTTAGCATCATCCCTTTACACTAAGAAGGTTGCTGGTTTGATTTCCGGCTTGGCCAGTTGATATTTCTGTGTGGAGTTTGCATTTTCTCTCCGTCTTCGTGTCTGTTTCCTCTGTGTGCTCCAGTTTCTCCCACAGTCCAAAGACATGCGGTATAAGTGAGTTGGGTAAACAAATTTGTCCGTAGTGTGTGAATGTGAGCGTGGATATGGGTGTTTTCCAGTACTGGGCTGCGCCTAAAAGGGCATCAACTACGTATAGAGAATAACTGGTGGTTCATTCCGCTGTGGCAACCTTTGAAAAATAAGGAACTAAGCAGAGGAAAATGAATAAATGTATGACTTGTATATCTCTATTTGAAAGAATTCATCATTTTAGATTGATTGGGATGATTCTGAAAGGGATCCCGGACGAGCCCCCATATGTTACATCTTAAAGGAGACGACACAGCGCAATAAAGTCAAACATAATATTTATTCTAACACAATTAAAAATAACAATCAAAACATCAGTATCAGTAGGTTCAATCAGTGTGACAGGCAAATGCAGTAAGTGTTGTCAGTGCTAGTGCATGGATAATAACAAAACATAATGCCACAAATTGGAGTGCAGCTCTGGCCAACCATCCAAACAATAACGGCTGCGTTTAAATAAGAGCAATGACGATCATCAGGTGCACTGAATTCACCCTCCAACCTACAACAGACAAAAATATACAAAATCACAAAACAACGCAGTCTTAACAAAAGCGTATCTGCGTAAAATATAATAAACCATCTCACAAAAAGGACGCTGAGTCCCAGCTGGGCCAGTTTGCAAGAGTGTTCACATGGGTTTCCTCCAGGTGCTCCGGTTTTCCCCACAGTACAAAGATATGCAGTATAAGTGAAAGTAATATTGGGTAAACTAAATTGCCTGTAGTGTATGACTGTGTGCAAGATTGTGTATGGGTGTTTCTCAGTACTGTGTTGCAGCTGGAAAAACATATGCTGGAATAGTTGGTGGTTCATTCCACTGTGGCGACCTCTGATAAATCAGAGACTAAGCTGAAGGAAACTGAATGAATGAATTATTTCAATACAATTAATAGCTATTCTAGTTACAATGACACAATTTCTTAGGTCTGAATTTTTTTAAAGTCCGCATACAGTCAGGGGCCTCAAAAACACACAGGCAAATGATCAATTATAATCCAGACACAACATTGCATATCCTGCAATGCGATGATTGTGAACGATCACATTGCTGAAACGATATATTGTGCAGCTCTACTTTGCATTGAGTCTTTGTTTTTGCACAAGGTTGCATGCTTTAATGTTTCACATGATGATACTGTATTTGAAAATGCAGTTTGTAATTGATTGTAGATGCCGTGCTTTATAGAGTGAAAACCACAGAAATTCTCTTTCAGTCTTTTTCATCCAAACGAAAAAGAGCCTTGACCTTTAGTAAATGAATATTCTTGTCAAGTACACTGAGGAAAAACTCAAAAGGCTGAAATTACCACTGCTTTGATGAACTGACAAGATTTGAATGAGCAGTCTGATTCAGCTGGTGCTCTGCCAATATCAGAATTTCTCCCATCTGAGCCTTACTTTTTTCAGCTTCGGATTTGACTCCTATTATAATTCTCGAGATCTGGGATGAGTTTGAAACTCCTGACACTTTTAAAGATGAAACATGCTGAAGTGAATTCTTTAAAAAACAGACTGGGGTCAATGACAGACTGGCACTGACAATGCTGGCAGATGAAAGACAGACTACTGTACTGTACGTGTGACAGCTTGCAAGGCTCAAGACTTCAATTAACTCTCACAAACTGGCCGTCTTTACGGGGAACAGATGTCTTTACACCACATCCTGCACAATAAGATTGCATCACTGTAATGAAGAGAGGGTTGTTTTGTTTCAGAATCTGATTTGAACTCGATTAATGAGCTGGAATTCTCATTTTAGTAAATTGCCTTTCGTAAAAAGACGTCCATAATAATAAGCAGCACATGCATTTTTCAAGCATCAAAACAATAGTGTAATTAGTTTTTTTCTCCTGTACGTTAGAATGCGTTTATTTTTTTAAACAAAAAATATAGTATACATTAAGCAGCATTTACAGCAGACTCTCACTAATGTCATTCACTGTAACACAAGTTTATACGCCAAATGTAAATATACTAAGTCAGAAATCTTTAGATCTAGAATAAGTTGACGACATATTAAAATACTGTCTTTAAGGATCATAGTACAGCCCCAAAATACTCATTAGTTGTCATTTTAAATCTTACTCTAACACTATCAAACATCTAGCAAGACATTTTAATCATTTAAAATATAAAACATTTTAGTGTGACAATGATTCCAATATATTTAATAAGTACAGTTTAATTGTTAATGTGTCTTATTTGTACATAAAAATATATAAAAATATGTATTTTTCAAAATTGTTTTAAATGACTATGGAACATTATTTAAACCATGATTGCATTTTATTTTCATTTAGTAAATTATGTGAAATAAAAAAGATATTTTGCTTGCTTTAAATGTGATTCTATGTATTTAATATTGAATGTACTTCTACACAGCAAAAAAAAAACTTTCATACTTAATTTTTTTGTCTTGTTTTTAGTCCACATTTTTACAAATTTGTAAACTAAGAAGCATTTTCTAGGCGAGCAAAGAATTATCTTGTTTTCAAAATTAATTTGTCAAAATTGATTTTTTTTTTTTTTTTTTAAACAAGAAAATCAGCCAATGGGGTTAGCAAAGTAATCTTGTTTTTCCTTTTGAGATCAGATTATTTTGCTAACTCCATTGCCAAAAAAAAAATTTTTTTTTTAATGTTGACATTTCCTAAAACAAGACCATATGTTTTGCTTGTCTAAAATGCTTATTGATTTAAGATTTTTTTTATATATTTTCACTAGAAACAAGACATTATCTTAAGAAAAGCATTTTTTTTTTTTTTTGCAGTGAAAACTGATTCTGATTAGGTCTAGAATTATTTGACGACATATTAAAATATGGATCTTTATGGGTCTTTAAGGACAACAGTACAGCCCCAAAATACTTATTAGATGTCTTTTAAATATTTATACTCTGACATTATCAGACATCAGGAATTTTAATAATCTAAAATATAAAAGAATTAAGTGTAAAAAAAAATATTGTATTATATTTAATAAGTAATGTTGAAGTATGTTCATGTGTGCTATTTGTACATAAAATGTATATTCATTATGCAAAATTGTTTTAAATGACAATGGAATCTTATTTAAACCATGTGATCATTTCATTTTTATTTAGTAAGTTACATGAAAGAATAACATAGATACCTTGCTTATATATAAAATCAAATGTACTTTACACTGCAAAAAAATGTTTGTTTTTTTTTGTCATGTTTTTTGTCTGAATTTATACAAATTTGTAAATCAAGAAGCATTTTATAGTCAAGCAAATCATTGTCTCGTTTCCAGAAATAATAGGCCAAAACTCATTTTTCTTGAAAACAAGCAAAATAATCAGCCAATGGGGCAAGCGATGTAATCTTGTTTTTCCCTTTGACATAAGATTATTTTGCTTACCCCGTTGGCTGATTATTAAGCTTGTTTTAAAGGGCACCTATTTTACCCCTTTTTCAAGATTTAAGATAAGTTTTTTGTGTCTCCAGAACACCCATCAGATTATTTATTATACCTTTCAGAATATTAGAATTTTCTGCTGAACACCTGTGCCTGTGCCTTTAATGCTAGTTCTCCCCGCCCACCGTTCCCACGTGCCTGTCAGAGTGATCGGTAAAGGGCAGAGAGCTCCAGTCCGACTCAGACGCCAGCAAGGTGGAGTACTGGTTTGGGCTTGTATCATCAAAGATGAGGTTGTGGGGCCTTTTCGGGTTGAGGATGGAGTCAAACTCAACTCTCAGTCCTACTGCCAGTTTCTGGAAGACACCTTCAAGCAGTGGTACAGGAAGAAGTCTACATCCTTCAAGAAAAACAGGATTTTCATGCAGGACAATGCTCCATCACACGCGTCCAAGTACTCCACAGCGTGGCTGGCAAGAAAGGGTCTAAAAGAAGAAAAACTAATGACATGGCCTCCTTGTTCACCTGAACTGAACGCCATAGAGAACCTGTGGTCCATCATCAAATGTGAGATTTACAAGGAGGGAAAACAGTACACCTCTCTGAACAGTGTCTGCGAGGCTGTGGTTGCTGCTGCACGCAATGTTGATGGTGAACAGATCAAAACACTGACAGAATCCATGGATGGCAGGCTTTTGAGTGTCCTTGCAAAGAAAGGTGGCTATATTGGTCACTGATTTGTTTTTGTTTTGTTTTTGAATGTCAGAAATGTATATTTGTGAATGTTGAGATGTTATATTGGTTTCACTGGTGAAAATAAATAATTGAAATGGGTATATATTTGTTTTTTGTTAAGTTGCCTAATAATTATGCACAGTAATAGTCACCTGCACACACAGATATCCTCCTAAAATAGCTAAAACTAAAAACTACTTCCAAAAATATTCAGCTTTGATATTAATGAGTTTTTTGGGTTCATTGAGAACATGGTTGTTGTTCAATAATAAAATTAATCCTCAAAAATACAACTTGCTTAATAATTCTGCACTGCCTGTAGATATCCGTTATGTTAATGTACAAAATAAACCTGATTTAACGTCCACAAACAAGGATTGAAGCATCTTCTTTTATAATTATACTGACATGCGGTTCTGGTGATAAAGACAGCAAAATGGCTGTAATTCATTAAAAACATGCACTGTTTTAAAACAATTTTTATTTGTAAAACTCATTCTTGATTACATTTGATGATGATTGATGATCACAGAGAGCTGAACAGATTTTTTAATCCCAATTACTTTGCGCACGTCCTGTCTTGTTGATATGATTATGCGCGTTACTAAGGAGAAATGTTAACATGCAGCAGTCAATCAATTTGGTGAGCGGGGAAACCTCAATCCTTTGTCACGTTGTGGTGGGAAATAAAAAATAGACTTGTTGTCTTTCTATCACTCCAATATGACAGTGGACACAATATACCTACACACAGTTCTGTCCAGCTTCCAAACGATGATTTTCATCAAAGGTGCCCTTTAAGGAAAAACTAAATTTTGGCATAATATTTCTTAAAACAAGATATGTTTTGCTTGTCTAGAAAATGTTTTTAATTTAAGAATTTGTAGAAATTTGGACTACAAACAAGACAAATCTAAGTGCAGTGTATAAATTGTATTTTATGCAAACTCTGGGATGTTTCATCTTTGACCCTCATTTCGTTTATAATTACATAGTAATAATTGCAAATTACACCCTTACCTATTTTTCTGTTTAAATAACAGAACTAAATCACAAACCACAACTAAAGTTGTTAATTAGTTTTTAACAGTTTTTCATTCTATTTTATCCAGATTACTGCGAAGAGCCGCTGTTGACATCACTACCCACATCTTCCTTCAGGAACTCATCAAAATACTCTGACAGAAGGTCACCGCACTACGCTAAACTCAACAGGAGAGATGGTATGTGTTCTTGCCTTGTCGTTTTCTTGTTATCAACTGAAATCCAGTTGTCTGTGTTTATGTGACTTGAGAATTAAGCATAAAGAAATTTGTCCTTGTCAGAAAAAGTGTTGACGTTAAGATTTTTTTATGAACACCTAACGTAATGTGATTTCGCTTCCACAAACACTCCAAGAAAAAGTGCTTGAAGACTTTACACTTTCATAGGAGGAATATAACAGTATGCTGGTGTCCATGAGCAGTACTGAGGGGAAAAGCTCTGGTGATTAGATGTGCCCGAAGCAAGATTTTAAGATTTTAAAAGTCATTTCTCAAGTGTGACAAGACATAGACAAACATAAATCTCTAATGGCGATATGCAATATGTATAACTTCTTGGAATGCTAATCTGGACTCAAAGGAAAGTAATGTACTGAAAAATATTTTAGAAACGTGCTCTTTTGGTTATCAGATGTAATTTGTCATGGGTATTTTTTCCTCCCTTAACACTTGGTATCAATGAATATTCAAATCCATTTGAATAAATTATTGTTTTTTTTATAAATGTTTTCAGATTTTTCAACAGCTATGATTGTTCAGGGCTACATTTTGCAAAAGCATTGGAAGTCTAAAGTAGATTGTAATCTTTGCAGCAGTGGTCTCTTACTTGGGCTTATGATGCTTTTGGGATAAACAGCTTCCATTTAGTTTTCTTTTTTCTTTTTCTTTCTAATATGTGACCCTGAACCACAAATCCAATCATAAGTGTCACCTGAAATCTTTTTAAATAAGATTTCTGTTTATGCATTGTTTGGTAAGAGAGGACAATACCTGGCCAAGTTGCAACAATTTCAAATTCTAGGGCTCTATTTTAATGATCTATGCGCAAAGCTTAAAGCGCATGGCTCAAAAGCATTAAGGGCGTGTCTGAATCCACTTTTGCTATTTTAAGGACTGAAAAATACGGTTTGCGCCATGGCACATGGCCTAACAGGGTTGTTTATTCTCTTAATGAGTTATGGGTGTGTTTTGAGCATAACATGCATTAAACCGATCAGAGATTCATCTCCCATTCCTTTTAAGTCAGTTGCATTGCACCATGGTGCTTTTTCTATTTACATGGCGGACTTTGTAAGTGGACAAACTGAACACTTCACTAGCAAGAAAACAGTTAAACAGACCATCTGCAGCAAAAGGATAAAGAGAGCCTTCTCCATTCAACCTCTTTACTTTCTCTTTACTATTACTCTTTACTTTACTCCTTTGTCTTTTGTGGATAAGGAAATGATGTTGTACACACTCCACTGAAGACATCCATTAATCAACATATTTAATTTCATTTGTTAAGCACAAAGATTTGTTCCAAAACTATTTCTAAATTCAGTTTTAATTTCCAGCAAAAGAATAAATGAACAATAATAATGTGTGGTCAAAAACAGTTCTATCCAAACACATGTCCTATGCCCCATATGGTCCAAAACCCGCAGGTGGACAAATCTAAGCTTGTTTTTATTAAAACAAATAAATATAAATATGCATATAATAAATAATACTACTAATAGTATTATTACTATTATTATACTACTAATACATACTGCTAATAATAATAATAACAATATACAAATGCAAATTATCATGAATAAACTTTAAAAAGCCCCCTGAGATGAAGGCATAGTGCTAGTGGTTTTTATATTTATGTAGAAAATAATAATTTTTGTAACATGTCAGGGTTCGAAATTGCGACCGTTTTGGCGCATATGCGCCCGAAATTTTATCTATGCTACCTCAAAATATATTTGGGAGCATTTGTGCGAATGCATAAGATTGATGTCGTGCGACCAGTTTTCACAGCAAAATGTTCACCACATGCGCGGAATAAGGAGGCATACACGCAGAATGCATCTTTGCACCTAAAAACACCAAACGCAGCGCTCAGGAATGGTTTAAAACAGTTGACATGTCAACTTGCTGCAGTAAACAAAGCCCGCAATGCTTGCTCCGCCTTCAAGCTCTTCTTATTGGCCCACTGCGCTAGAATACAATGCAAATGTCAATCACTCAGTTCAGATGACAGGGAGCTACAGCTGCTGGATATAAGAGAATGAAAATAACACTGGCAGATTTAGTTTTAGAAACCACCTAAAGTTACAAATAATGGCACATCTGATTAGTGATCATGTGCTGAATGAGCATTTACACTTTTCGAAGAGTGGATAAAAGACTTCCAGTGTTTAAAGTCCGTTATGAAAATGACTAAAGCCATTCACTGTAAAGCCGGTGGGATGGAGTTTTCAGGTAACCGTGTTTGCCACTGAATCTACACATTTTAGGCACGAGATGTTCTAACGTTACTTAATCCTTCATTTAATCGTCACAACGCTGTCAGTCGTGCGACTGACACCGCGTTCAGCATCGCTAAAGAGCATGCATTTACCAAGATGAAACTGATATTGCAGCTCACGAAAAGACCGTTATTGCTATTAAGAGGACGTATGCAAATAATAAGTTATATGTCAATATCATCTGTGCAATATCAGACAGCACCCGAAAACAGCAAAGTTATTATTGTTAATTCAGTTCATCTCATTCACGTCAAGCAGTGTGTGCAGGGGCGGTGAGCGCATGCAGATTCAGATTTTTGTTTATTTGTTAGTTGTGATTGGTGTTAATATATAATAGAATCTGTTAATATAAAACCTGTAGTATCGGTGCTCATAATTGGTGGGTGCGACTACATTTTGTCTGGTGCGCCTAAATTTTTGAAGTTAGGAGCTACCAAGAAAAAAGGTTAATTTCGAGCCCTGCATTTTAATCCTCTATTATTTTCATAGTTAAAAATATTTATTGCTGTACATCTTGTGTGTATTAAGCGATGTGTTGGCATTTAAGGTGCACAACTAACACTCATTGCGCTGGACTTTATTGCACAGTCTGTTTTAGTTCCTCAAAATAGCAACGCGCCAACAATGCGCCTTAACACTCCTCTTTTCTAGACCGGAACATCCATGAGTCCACAAAACGGCACAAATGGATTTGCTATTTAAACAACGTGGCACAAAGCAGAAAAATTATGGTTGCGTTGGTCTGAAAATAGCAACACATCGCGCCATACACATCTTGCGCCTTATTCATTTATTTATTCATTTTCTTTTCGGCTTAGTCTCTTTATTAATATGGGGTCGCCACAGCGGAATGAACCACCAACTTATCCAGCATATGTTTTACGGAGCGGGTGCCCTTCCAGCTGCAACCCATCACTGGGAAACATCCATACACACTCATTCATACTCATACACTACGGACAATTTAGCCTACCCAATTCACCTATACCGCATGTCTTTGGACTTGTGGGGGAAACCGCAGCACCTGGAGGAAACTCACGCGAACACAGGGAGAGCATGCGAAGTCCACACAGAAATGCCAACTGACCCAGCTGAGGCTCGAACCAGCGACCTTCTTGCTGTGAGGCAACAGCACTTCGTACTGTGCCACCGTGTCACCCTCTTGTGTCTTATTGCGTATAAAAATCATAATGATTAGAAAATTGCCATTAAAATAGTTTTTTTCATGCATCGCTCTGCAGTCTTCATAAACAATCTAATTAGACAACATAACATCAAATTAATCTTCCATGTTAATTTATTTGACAAGTAACTTGATATTGTAGTGTGATGACACATTTTTTTTTATCATTTAAGTACATCAAGGCACATGTTTGCACTTGTAAACTTTAACATGTATAGTTGAAGTCAAATTGTTTGGCCCTCTTGTTAATTTAAAATATTATTTCCCAAGTCTTTAACAAACCAAGAACATTTTCACAGTATTTCCTATAAAACTAAAATAATTCTTCTGGAGTCATAATAAGTCTAAGTAATAAGTATGCATAAATATGACTTCATAATAAGTGTATATACAGTTGAAGTCTGAATTATTAGCCCCCCTGTTTATTTTTTTTCACCAATTTCTGTTTAACGGCGAGAAGATTTCTTCAACACATTTGTAAACATAATGTTTTTAATAACTCATTTCTAATAACTGATTTATTTTATCTTTGCCATGATGACAGTAAATAATATTTGACTAGATATGTTTCAAGACACTTCTATACAGCTTAAAGTGACATTTTAAGGCTTAACTAGGTTAATTAGGTTAACTAGGCAGGTTAGGGTAATTAGGCAAGTTATTGTATAATGATGGTTTGTTCTGTAGACTATCAAAAAATATATAGCTTAAAGGGGCTAATTTGTCCCTAAAATGGCTTTTAAAAAATTTTAAACTGCTTTTATTCTAGCCCAAATAAAACAAATAAGACTTTCTCCAGAAGAAAACATATTATCAGACATACTGTGAAAATTTCCTTGCTCTGTTAAACATCATTTGGGAAATATTTAAAAAAGAAAAAAAATTAAAGGGGGGCTAATAATTCTGATTTCAACTATATATATATATATATATATATATATATATATATATATATATATATATATATATATATATATATATATATATGAATTTACGCATGAAACCAGATACTTAATATTGAATGATTTTATTGGGCATAAAAGAAAAATCATTAAGTTTGACCCATACAACACATTTTTCCCATTGGTAAAAAATATACAGTTTTTGTGATACAGGGTCATATATTAATAAAAAGGGAAGTTTACCCAAATTCAGAATGTTTGGTTTTCATTTATACACCCTTATTTTGTTTCAAACCTCTATAACTACTTTTTCAGGTGTGGATCATAAAAGATCAATAGATGTTTGGTTACAAACATACTTCAAATTATCAGTTATGCAGTCATACAAGCCTAAAACCGCATCAAGGTAAGAGATGAAAACAGAAATGTCATATAAAAATCACGCTAAATCAGAAATAGCATGTTTCAGGAGCAAATCTGCTGCAAAAACCATCAGGAATCAAACCCAGAAAGAGTATAATGGCTGCTCTTAATTTGCCTAATGATCCTAACACTCACCGACTAAGTATTGTGCCAGACATTGGCAAAGCGTGGGGTATAACAAGAGGACTGTATAAATTATGACTAAGCAAACGTGTTGTGGTTTTTACTTTGGGGAGGTGGAGAGCAGTTTGATTAATGCAACCTTACAATCAGCAGCTGATTACAGTCTGTAGAAGCACTTGAGAAAACTCCCCAGCCAATTAAGCAGTTAAGCATAGACATGCTATAAATACCAGCTTATGCCAAGGTCCCGTGAGAGCGTCGTTTTGTGCATTGTAAGATGTTTGACCTCGTGGCCCAAACACAGTCCAAGAACTTCCGTATGATGCTTGGTGGTGCTTGCAAATGATCACAATAGCGAACTTGTAGCATAACTTTTTGGATTAAGTGCATCCGGCAGTAATGAGTGCAGTTATGATATGTCGTCTCGCTCCTGTCACCCCCAAGGCACTTCTTTTTTCTGTCATGCCTCTTGCTTAGTAACAGCAGGAGGATTTCATTGACTGTGAGAAATGGACAGGCAGCCCGTTCCCAGACATTGTCAAACTGTATCAAATTTGATGCGATTTATTTATTTTTTTATGCGATTTTAAATATTGCTTTGTTTTATTGGCTTTTGTTTAGTTTTTTCATACCTGTACACTGTAAAACAGTTAGTTGCTTAACATTTTATTTATTTTTATAAAAATTAATGATTATTATTTATAATAATTTGATAAAATATTTAAAATAAAAACAAAAAAAATAATTAAATTTTTTAATTTTATATATATATATATATATATATATATATATATATATATATATATATATATATATATATATATATATATATTACAAAATGCTTACAAATACAATTTTAAAGTAGATTTACTTCATTAAAAAATTATTATTTTTTATTTGAACGTATCTAAAGCTCAGATATTTAAAGAAGTTAACAAAAAAAAAAAGTCAGCTGAACTCATATATCTTAAAGTATAAGTTTAACCAAAGAAACTTAGATATACAGGTTATGTCAACACATTCAATCCAAATAAGTTAACTTAACTCAAAATATTAAGTTGTGATAAGTAATTGGCTCATTTTTCTTTTTTTTCAGTGTAAAGGTTAAGTTGATTTAACTTAATTTTTATAATTATAAGCATGGCTATGGATACAAAGGGCTGATTCGTGGGGGATTGCTACTGGGACGCACGCTGGGGCGAGGGTGTCTGATGTTGAAAGACCCGAAACACCCAGTGACCCCAGGATACATCACTGACGATGCATCCCAGTGCATCTAGATGATGTATCTTGCACACATAGAGCAATGGGTTTACTCCCTTTTTTAAAGGGGTGGTCCAGAGTGTATTTTTAAGGCTTTGTTGTGTTTATAAGGTGCAAAGCAATGTGTGCTCATGCTTCACTTGTAGAAAATCACGTTATTTTTTCATATATCTTACTTTGATTATAAACAGCTACTCTGCTAACATGAAAATGACTGTCATATTTCCTAGTTCCTCCAAAAGCCCGCCTGGCTTGTATGGTCAGCTATCATAATGTACTGTGAATTGCGGATATGTTTCATGTCACCAGGAAGCGTCATGCGGCTTCAAGCACGTGCTTTATGCGCTGTGTAAATATTCACTAAGTGTAGCTGTTAGCCATATCAATTTGTGCTTGAATCTGACAGAGGTTGAATTACAGTAATTTACCAGAAATGTAAATTTAAGGAAATTTGTGTACTTTAATGTCCGTTATTTTACGATAAATTTCTGTAATTTAACAGCCTTTATTTTACGTTTTTTTCCAGCACCCCAGCTGCCGGAAATAAATTGTAAAATTACGGATTTTTTTTCAGTGTAGCTAAATTGTTAGCTGTGCCAAACAGCATTTCCCGTTGTTTACATCCTCGCTACAACATACTGTTAACGCTAGAAACTGTGCATGTAGTTGATCAATTTTATCAAATAAAAATACGTACAGGTTGTGGCCTCACAATCCACAGCTTCGCCGTTTGGAGTAGTTTTTAGGCGAATCCAGCACCTAACTGGGAGAAACTAAGCAAGTCCCTTGTCAAATGCTAGCTATATATTTTTTATAATTCTCTGGAACATTCATTCATTCATTTTCTTGTCGGCTTTGTCCCTTGCGGGGTCGCCACAGTGGAATGAACCACCAACTTATCCAGCACGATTTTACGCAGCGGATGCCCTTCCAGCTGCAACCCATCTCTGGGAATTTCCACACACACACATTCACACTCACACACTACGGACAATTTAGCTTACCCAATTCACCTGTACTGCATGTCTTTGGACTGTGGGGGAAACCGGAGCACCCGGAGGAAACCCACGCGAACGCAGGGAGAACATGCAAACTCCACACAGAAACGCCAACTGACCCAGCCCAGCCGAGGTTCGAACCTGCAACCCAGCGACGTTCTTGCTGTGAGGCAACAGCACTACCTACTGCGCCACTGCGTTGCCTTCTCTGGAACATAATTAACATTAAATTGTAAGCACTTGTCTCTTTGTGTCATGTTTTTTTGAAGCCCAAATACAGAAACAGAAGAAGCTCTGTGGAAATAGCAGCGTTTGGACTGCATTTTAGCTTTCTCTGCTATAACATTACAGCACTTCTGGCCACGCCTCGTTGCTGTGCACGGTGTATGCGCATGGTGAATGCGATCTCATTAACCCGGCTGTATTTTTTGTAGTCCTTAAACTTTGTTCATTGTAGGCTTTGCTAAGCTAACTCTGTAAAAGCCAATGTGTCCCTTTGCATTGAACTTTGATCGTATTACATTCAGAGATGTTGTTTATGTTCACACAGCTACATTATACATCAACTAAAGTTTAAAATATGATATCATAGTGGACGACCCCTTTAAGTCAAGTAATCGCTTTAAAAGCAATGGGTTTGTTCATTTAAGTAAAGCAAACTAATCATTTGTACTTTTAATGTACTTTTATATGTATGTGAAAGTTTAGTCCCTGCTTTATCAGGGGTCGCCACAGCGAAATGAACTGCTAATTACTCTGGCATATGTTTTTATGTGGCAGACCCAATCCTGAGTGTACACTAGTAAAGTTTATTAGTATTATTATTTAATGTGTACAAACATCAAATATTTAGACATCAAACTTTAAACTCATTTGATCCACTGTAATGGTCATTACAATGCAAGATCTCAGAGTTGTAAATGTCAGAGCATGCTATTTATGTCAGTTTTAAATCGATTTAGTGAATTAAATAACATGCTTGTGCTAAAAATACATTATCTGGATGCATTTATTGTTTGTGAATGTCTTCTCTGCCTTTCATGGAGACTGCAGCAGAATTTAACAAGCCTGTTCATCCCGACCTTTGGTGAAAACCTTCACACATGATATGCACCCAGTCACTGAACTGCACTGATGAAGCATTTATTACCTGACCGTCTTGTTCTGACTTGCCCCGAGGCAACACTGTCACACATGACCTTGAGGGTTTCCTTTATGTTCACTACAGCATTATGTCATTTTTAAAAGCGGCTTTAAATTGAGCTAGAGGTGTGTGGAAGAAACGGATAATGATGACAATATTTTGCTTTGCTTTTTTTTTCTTTTTTTTTTTCTTTTTTTTTTGAAATTGTATCATTTTTGCAGACGCTTTTGTCTAAAGCGACTTACAATTGAGGAGGTATTCAGCGATTCAACATGAAGAGGCAATACACACAAGAAGTGCTAGTTAACCGAAGTAACTTGTTTGTACTCAGAGATTTTAGTGCTAGAGTAGGAGTGTATTTTTTATTTATTTTTTTATTTTATTGAAGTAGGTTTTTGTTGTCATTTGAAGGATGTCAGTGAATCTGCAGTCCGAGTGGGAATGGGAATGCTCACTCCCTGCACAGGTGGAGTTAAGAGGGTGCAGTGCCAGTGGCTGTACTGTAAGCAAGCATCAGTGATTTAAACTTAATCCGAGCTTTAACCGGTAACCAATCCAGGTGTTACATGGGCTCTCTTTAGCTCATTGAAGACCAGACGAGCTGCAGTGTTCTAGATCATCTGTAGAGGCTTGAGAGTGCAGGATGGGGGGTTTCATGCCTTTGACAGCTGATTCTTGAAGGTTTTTATATCCCTCATAGTATGTGCAACAGTTAGGTGAACTGAAAAAGAAACAGAAGAAGCAACCAAAATAAACTTTTTTACTGCAAGAGAATAGTTCACCCTTTGTCTGGTTTTCAGAGAGTTTTACCTTTCATAATGGTAATTTGACAGTTTTTTTCCTCTAAATAAATCATTACACAAATCATGACAACAGATGTTTTTAGGTGTACATATATCATAGTCACTACACCAGATATTATTTTGAATCAAAGGAGACATAGGTGTTTATACATAATACTAAGAAAAGCTTGTTATACTTGAGATCAGTTACAAAATAAGAGCTTCTGGCAGGATATATTACACTACTTATTTTTTGTAAAATATTCCTTTATGTGGGAGTTTTTGTGAAATTGATGTTTCCATTAGGTGTAAAGTTTAAGTGTAGTTTTCTTTTTGCCATTTTTAAATGGTGCAGTTTAACCCTCTTGTAGTTTTCAGTCATTCATTCATTCATTCATTCATTTTCTTTTCGGCTTAGTCCCGTTATTAATCTGGGGTCGCCACAGCGAAATGAACCGCCAACTTATCCAGCATGTTTTTTTACGCAGTGGATGCCCTTCCAGCTGCAACTCATCTCTGGGAAACATCCACACACACTTATACACTACGGACAATTTAGCCTACCCAATTCACCTGTACCGCATGACTTTGGACTGTGGGGGAAACCGGAGCACCCGGAGGAAACCCACGCGAACGCAGGGAGAACATGCAAACTCCACACAGAAACGCCAACTGACCCAGCTGAGGCTTGAACCAGCGACCTTCTTGCTGTGAGGCGACAGCAATACCTACTGCGCCACTGCATCGCCCTAGTTTTCAGTCATTTTAGACTGAAAAATTTTGGTTTTTGAATTTTAAAAAATTGTCATTGGAATGGTCTTAAACTCCTTGATTTTGTTGGCATTTAGTATGTGAGGCCATGTTCAACCATGCTAAATGTCTGTAAAATAGAATAGTCACACTTGTGGTCTCCACGATAATAGAAAATGATCACGGCCATAGGAAATTGATTGAAGCAAGAATTTTAACGTTCAGAAAATATTTTGTTTGCAAAATTACAAATCTGTCCTGATGCTGAAAAAAAGTGCACATCAGTGAAGGGGTGACATTCTAAAACACTAAGTGCCCTATCATACACCCGGCACAATAAGGTGCAAGACGTGTTTGGTGCCATTTCTTGCTATTTTCAGACCAGCGCAACCTTAATATTCATGTTTTGCGCCACATTGTTTAAATAGCAAATCCATTTGTGCCACTTTGTTGACTCGTGTGTTCTGGGCTAAAAAGGTGTGTTAACGCGCATTGTTGGTGAGTTGCTATTTTGAGGAACTGAAATAGACTGCACCTTTGACCAACTAAAAGCTGGGTAACACTTCGTTTTGATGGTCCATTTGAGTATTAGTAGACTATCTGCTTAATATCTGTTGATACTGCTCCTTCAACAGACATTTAGCTGACTATAAGAAACTTTGCAAGTACATGTCAACTTATACTAACCCCAACCTAACAGTCTACTTATAATTGAATGAGAATTGGTTGGTATGTAGTTGCAATGTAGCTTATATTCAACAAACGGACCATCAAAATAAAGTGTGACCAAAACCTGTTTTAAAGTGCAGTGGAGAGCGCGTTAGTTATGCACAATACCTATGCAGGTCCAAAACGCTTACACAATGCTTAATACACACAGGATCTACAGTAATACACATATCCTTACATATGAAAATTATTATTTTCTACATAAATATAAAAAAACACTACCTAAATGCTGCCTTCATCTTGGGGAGGGGGTCTCTGATTGGTTATGCTCAAAACACACCCATAACTCATCAAGAGAATAAGCACAACTCTGTTAGACCATGCACCAGGGCACAAAGCATATTTTTCCATTCTTAAAATAGCAAAAGTGCTATTAAGGACACGCCCTTAATGCTTTTGCGCCATGCACTTTAGACTTTCCGCATAGATCGTTAAAATAGAGCCCTAAAAGTGACGATTTGTTCAAACTACAGATTCAATCTGAAACTGAACTGTTCATTAAATTAATTCATTCAAAAAATATGCATTCATGAACAAAGCACTGTTAGGGTGTATGCAGAACAAACAGTTCTGCTCTCAATGTGTCATTTGACATAAATATATGTAACTGTAGGACAAACACCATGCATGGTGGAAATTGGCTTAATGCTTGAAATTGCTTTTTAATTGCATGCACAAAACTCTATATCAAGCAATGACTGTACACTCTCAAGGTGTGTTTACTTTTTGCAAAAGTGATTGACTCAACATAAGATTGCACACTGTTAATACAGTAATTACAGTATTTTCATAGAAAAAGTGTATTGAACACCCCTAACGTGAGGCTCTTTCTTAAACAGTTTGAGACTGTCACATGCAGATACATTCACTCCAGCAATTCTTTTACAAACCCCAAGCTAATAATTTAAAATGTAGCCAGCATTTTTTTTATTGTTGTTCCAAGTTGTATGGCATTTCTCTGCTATCCAGCCACTTGCAGAAATCAAACTCTGCTCCTTTAATATACCGCTTGCTCGATTTATAGATCGTCCTCTCTGCCAGCATAATCCTTCCTGCAGGTACCGTTTGCTGAATTCTGGCGAAAATAAAAAGAGAAGGAGGTGGGTACACAGTAGGTCTGTGTGGGTGGACAAATATTTCCAAGACTTCTGTGAAGTTGTTGTGCGTGTGAGTCCTGCTTTTATTTTTACTCCATTCTGAACAAGAGATGCAGGAATCCGTGCAACTAGAAAATACAGTAAGACATACGAGTGTAGAACTGTGCAGCGTAATTTCCAAATTGCCTTTTTTATATGATACTGCCTTGAGGCCTGTTTGCTGTCCTCTAGAGATGGATTGGTGATTTCGATCTCAAAAAGAGAGAGGCTGAGCCACAAAACTGCTGGAACAAATTTAATTCTTTTTTTTTTTCCGTCCTCTCTCTCTCTGACCGCTAAGCTTCAGTCCTGTCAGCATGATGAACAGGAGTATGAAATCTTAGCGAGTGCCTGAATTGTGAAGAGAATTACCCCCTGAATTCTGTTTCATTCCTCTGCAGTTTTTAAAGCACTGCCTCTTAATCTGTCCCTCTAGGAGGTGGGGGGTGGTCTCCGAGCGGAGAAGACCAGCAACCTTGGCTTCAGCTAGACCTACGGGACAGGTTGAAGGTCACATCCATTGCCACCCAGGGTCGCTGGGGCAGCTCTGACTGGGTGGCCCGGTACCAGCTGCACTACAGTGACTCTGGACGAACCTGGAGACCATATAGACAAGAGGACGTGATTTGGGTGAGTCTTGTGAATCTGGCTGGAATACATCCATCTAGAGAGACTGCCTAGATGTTTTTAGGTATTGTTTGAATAATGGCACACAAACGGTAAGAAACATAGCACAAATGGGAAATAAAAACCATAGCAACAATAACTAAATGGAAGAGACTTGCAGATAAATCTTCTGAAATGTACTAGAATTGCTGTTGTAACAGGCTAATTGGCACTACAGAGAATGCTATGAAATCTGTAGAGCAGTTTTAGGACATTAGAATCAACTTTTAGGGCATCTTCAAAGGTTCTTCCTTCAATGTTTAATTCCTGATATCAAGTAAAGATTTTTTTACAGGGTATTTACAGTATTTTCAATGTTACAGTACAACAGATTACCAAGAATCACAAAAAAATGCTTGTTTTAATTTTTTCATATGTTTTTTGTATTATAATCAATACGATTATTATGACAAACATTTTAGAGACCAAGTTAAATTGAACAATTCCTAATTACAATTTTAATACCAAAACTACTAGCCTAAGAAATGTAAAGTTTAAACAAGGCAAGTGAAAATTTATAAATAACCAAATTACAAACAATAGCACAAACAAGTACAGTAAAACAAAAATAAAAACAAAATAAACAGTGCTTTACATTTGCACATGTGTATGTTTTTACAATTATATTGCATAGTTCTCACCGTATAAATCAAATATAGATTAATATGAGTTCCAACTTACCAACCATACAGTAGTACACTGGGCCATTAGTTGCAGGAATGTCAAGGGGTTTACACTTGTTAAAGGTACAAAAGTTAATTCTTTAAGAGCATTAATTGAGTACTCGCCAAGACGGCATAATTTAGTATGTATTTTTATGTGCATCAAGAGTCCTTATTTCAATGACTCACTCCTGAGGCTGAGTGAGGTTCTTTTTGTGTTTGTACAGTATGTTTACAAGAAGGCTAAACATTACAGTAGAGTAGAAAGACACAAAAACGGGCTCTTAGAGGAGAGTGCTTTATATCCAAAGCTACACAAAGTATATCCTCTACTGTTTAATATGAGCAGAATAGTCAATTTTAAGTATTATTTCTACTGGCCCAGCTGGATTTTTACTTGCCCTGGCAACATTTTCACTGGCTTGGCAACAACAAATACAAAGAACTTGCATTCTAATCAGAATGTTTATTATGACACAGAAATTTTAGATACCAAGTTAATCTCTTTTACTAAGCTTATTAAAAAACTGAACACTATTCAACAAATGTGAAAAGTTAATAAAGAGAAAAGTAAAACTGAAAACCTAACTACAGGCAATAGCACAAATAAAAACAAGATTCAATTAAATTGAATTCAGTTTTCAGGGCTCGAAATTGCGACTGTTTTGATTGCATATGCGGCCAAAATTGAATCTATGTGACCTCATAATATATTTGGGAGCATTTATGCGACTGCATATAATGGTAGTGCGACCTGTTTTGTGCTGAATCGTTCTTCCCCGCCATGTACCTTATAAGGGTTAATATTAACTGCCGATCACTCAATGCTTTCTGCTGTCAGATGACGGGGAGCTTTTATGACCACGGGAAATGCAAATGGCTGAATCTAAGGAAGACGCAATGAAAGTAGGCTACACAGGTTTGCAAACCCACCTAAAGTTGCACCTTGCAAATGATGTCTCAGATGATGGCGATCGTGGTGAATGTTGATCTGCCAGTCAAGAGTGTGTTTTTGGAAAGAGTGCTGAAAGTTTTGGAGTGGATCAGCTGTTTAATGGGCAGAATCTCAATGCAAATGGCCACTAAATGTAAAATCTAACACTGTATACATCAGAGCCCCTATTATGGGTTTCAAATACAATAAATTTGTTATTATACAGTTTGCAATGGTGCTCCTAATTTTTTTTGTGGATGCTACAAAGTTTTTTCTGGTGCTCCTAAATTTTTGAAGTTGGGAGCACTGGTGCTACCAAGTAAAAATAAATTTTGAGCCCTGATTTAATTTATATTGCACTTTAATACAACACAGTTGGCTAAAGTGCTAATAATAGTCAAATAAAGCATAACACATACTTTAAAATAAATAAATAAACATAAAATGTCAACACTCTCACACTGTGCTTAAAGCCGAATTGAACATGTGGGTTTTAAGAAGAGATTTAAAAACAGTAATGGAAGAGGCTTGTCTACTATTCAAAGGCAGCCCATTCCACAATTTAGGTGCTGCCACAGCAAAAGCCCAATTCCCTCTAGGTATCCCTTATAGATATAACCTCCTAGGGCCCGAGTGTCCACATACGTGGACAGCACATTTTTAGCTCTTAAGTGGCCATTTAAAATACTTTGAATGTTTTATATTTTGTTACAGACATACAGTGTCATCCTGCAACTGTTTTGCAGCATATGAAATGTCCCAAACCCTATTTTTAGTAAATATGGGACAAAAATTTTTTTTTTTACTCTCTGACAGTCAAAGCAAGTTCAAAAAAAATAAATTCTATGTTATATATGCTTTAAAAAACATTCAGGAAAAAGTGTTATGTAAATTCGGACCACGAGTACACACATATGAACATCATTTTTCTCTAAAAGTACATCATATCAAAAGATGATACTTAGATTTTTATTCTAATTAGGTTCTAATAAGCTAAAATAGCAAAGAGAAATAAAAAATGCATGTAAAAAACACCTTGGGCCTTAAGAGGATAAGATATGAATTAACATGTTTTTAAGTTTTTGGCAATGGTAGGTGTTCAGGTACAAATAATCACATTTAAAAATTATAATCAAATCAGTAAATATAGTTTAGCTTTTGTTAAAGCTACAATTTTAATTTAATCAAGAGCAATTTACTTAAACTAATAATAATAATAATAATAATAAACCCTAGCTGTAAATTAGTATGTGGTCACTTTGAGACATAATGCACTGATCCAATATAATGATACACATCTGATATTTTTCTGGCAATGCAGTGGCACAGTAGGTAGTGCTGTCGCATCACAGCAAGAAGTTCGCTGGTTTGAGCCTCGGCAGGGTCAGTTGGCGTTTCCGTGTGGAGTTTGCATGTTCTTCCTGCATTCGCGTGGGTTTCCTCCGGTTTCCCCCACAGTCCAAAGACATGCGGTACAGGTGAATTGGGTAGGCTAAATTGTCCGTAGTGTATGACTGTGAATGTGTGTGTTTGGATGTTTCCCAGATATGGGTTGCAGCTGGAAGGGTAAAACGTGCTGAATAAGTTGGCGGTTCATTCTGCTGTGGCAACCCCAGATTATTAAAGGGACTAAGCCGAAAAGAAAATGAATGAATGAATGATCTTTTTCTCTGTTGTTTACACTCCCCAAGATGACATCATTTTGCATGTATTTGTCTATTAATGAGCACTCGAAAAACTGGGTTTGTGTGTTGTCTCAGATGAGGCTGTCTGTGTTTGTGCTGTGTAAAACTATTCAGAATTGAGTTCTTTAAAGTCATTTTAATTACAAGGATCTGAATGGCGTATGTGGCATTGATGCAATATTCAGCCAAGCACAAGGCGTTATGATGAACTGCGTTCAGTGATGGAATTTTGTTTGGAATATGTTGATAAATTATTCTCCCTGTCTGAGATCAATAAAACACACTTCGGGTCACTTAAGACCTGTCAGTGCATGCGGCACATACAAATGATTCATTAGACTATGTTAATTAATCCTGCAGCTCTCTAGTGGCTTGTTTCGGTGAAGTGATTTTCCTCTGTGAGAAGAACACAGAGAAGATTTAAATGGATCTTCATCTAGCGTAGACTTGCATCATCTTATTTTGAGTACATTTCATTTTCCTTCACACTAAAATACGAAGCGCAGACTTAAATATAGTAGAAATGTCAGTCAATCAGATTCTGAGGTCTTTCCAGTATAAAGTAGCTTTAAACCGTTATTTTCTGCCATATACTGTAAACTGATAGGAAGCAATATTAATTATGAATGAGTTCTTAAGCATTCAGAGTCCACTGTGACAGTGCCGGTGACACCCGATTAATTATCCTGAAGGACATCTTGCTTATGTGCTTAATTATTTTAGATTATTAATTAATAAGATGGATATTTGTCTACTGGGATGAACTGATATTTAATTTGAGCAAGAGAATTTGGGTATCAAGCAAACCCCATAGAGATATGTGCACATGATGGGGGGGTTATTTCACTTCAGCAACCTGCTTGACCAAAATTCAGCATAGACATATAAAAAGAATCTGTTCAGCCTCCAGTCTAACCAGCAGGTTTCTTTTCACCTTGAAATAGCATGTCTGTCACCAACTGAGATGGTGTCCAAAAGGATGCATGCGAAAGGAGAAACTGAGCTTCTTCTTTCTGTTGGGTGCACACTGGCAGTAGGACCTTGAATTTCACTTGTTTACCCATTCAGAGTAGGAAACCATCTCACAGAGGTGCCAGTCTGTGCCAAGGTGAGTTGCCATGCCAGCTGGAGCAGATGCCAGTGAGTCAGACAGCCAGACAGACTGAATCCTATGCCATCTGTTTAACGCCAGAATACAGTCACCCTCTTTAGCTAAACCAAAACACACTGCCCATAGGATAAGGGTCGTCTCATCGCTATTGCCCACCAGCTATTGCTAGTCATCCATCATGGTAAACATGTGAGTCAGTTTAAATCCATACGGCATGAGGATTATTTATGAAGCCATTCTGAGTGTACATTTGTACGTTATTGCTTTTTGTTTATATATCAGTATTTTTTGTGTGAATAGGATTGGAAATTAACTAGGAATGGAGTCAAAAATACCAGCAGAATGAACAAAATCTTATATGGTTGTCACAATTAGAAATGTGTGTCTTTTCATTTAGTTCTGCGTTGAACATTGCTATCAATCACACACATTTCTGCTTAGCTTTTGAATGCAGTGGCCAATCAGAGGCTTTTAAATTAGTCTAGTTTTTGTTTTGTTGAGTGTTTGCCAAGGATAAATCTCCTGATTAACCACGAGAATTATTTATATTATTTATTAAATTTCCCATTAATTGTATTTTATTATTGGCTACCCCTACCCCAATTCTAAACCCAACCGTCACGGTAATGCAAAAACAGGTCTGGATCTGGAGTCTTCTCTATTAGTAGAGCTGATTAACCACTGATAACACCCATTCAATTAAGTAATAACATTTAAAGTAAGTGTTTTAAAGGGGAAATGAAGCACTCAGTCAAGTTTACCTTATTTTGTACATTGTATTCCACTTTAATGAAAATATATTAAACAAACTTGATTAATGTAACCATTTAGCAGAAAACGGCATGTTTTACTGTAGATTTTAGACCTAGGGCGCCGCCATCTTGGAGTATCGCTGTGTCTGACGTCACGGGGTTGGTTCGCTCTGATCAGCTGAACGGACACAATGGAAGTAAAGGAGTGAACTCGAAGACTGGAAAGCCTAATTTAACCCAATGCGCGAAGATGTGGGCGTGTGGAGCTGCTGCAAATACAAGCATCAGTTGTGTGTCTAATATAAAAGTATATAAATGTATTCTATTTTTCTTTTTTTCTCCTTTAATTACCGATCATTTGATGCGCTTTGATTCACTCTCTGTATTACTCTACCTGACTGCCTGTCTGGGTTTCAAACATGACTGTAACGGACTAAACACGGACACTGGACAGCCTAATTTAACCCAATGCATGAAGCTGTGGATGTGCATCACAGAGCTGGCGCAAATACAACAAATACAAGCATTTAAAAGTCTTAAGTTGTGTATTTTTCTTTTGCTAATACCTTTCGTTTGATGCGCTGTTCTGATCTGAGTTTGGTTTGAACACGAGCAGAGGTGAGGGGGTGCAGCGGTGAAAAGTGAAAGTACCCGCCCCCATGACGTCAGTAATGATTCACTCTCCCAATAGTATGGTTTTCAACTAGGTCCGGTGCAAACGTCATGGGGGCGGGTACTTTCACTTTTCACCGCTGCACCCCCTCACCTCTGCTCGTGTTCAAACCAAACTCAGATCAGAACAGCGCATCAAACGAAAGGTATAAGCAAAAGAAAAATACACAACTCAAGACTCTTAAATGCTTGTATTTGTACCAGCTCTGTGATGCACATCCACAGCTTCATGCATTGGGTTAAATTAGACTGTCCAGTGTCCGTGTTTAGTCCGTTACAGTCATGTTTGAAACCCAGACAGGCAGTCAGGTAGAGTAATACAGAGAGTGAATCAAAGCGCATCAAATGATCGGTAATTAAAGGAGAAAAAAAGAAAAATAGAATACATTTATATACTTTTATATTAGACACACATCTGATGCTTGTATTTGCAGCAGCTCCACACGCCCACATCTTCGCGCATTGGGTTAAATTAGGCTTTCCAGTCTTCGAGTTCACTCCTTTACTTCCATTGTGTCCGTTCAGCTGATCAGAGCGAACCAACCCCGTGACGTCAGACACAGCGATACTCCAAGATGGCGGCGCCCTAGGTCTAAAATCTACAGTAAAACATGCCGTTTTCTGCTAAATGGTTACATTAATCAAGTTTGTTTAATATATTTTCATTAAAGTGGAATACAATGTACAAAATAAGGTAAACTTGACTGAGTGCTTCATTTCCCCTTTAAATGTATCTATAAACAATTGATAAACAGTGTTTATTATTTTTGTGTTTTTTTGTTTATAGGAATTTATAGGATTAAAAAAAACTGAGTTTTAGGGAAATGAACAGAAGGGAAAATGAAATTCTGTAAAGAGAGAAAAAAAGTCATGGTTCAGTCTTTTCAGAAAATGCTGCTGAACTTTTCCATCAACAGTTTTTTTTTCTTTTTCTTTTTTGTGGCATGGATAGATCCCTCTCTCTCTTTCCCACCATCTGTTTGAGAGCTTTTCGGGGCCTGGAGTACAGCTGAGGTATTATTCCTACTGGCACAAAGCATTTTATTCTCACCACAGCATGAAGGTGGTACGCTTTGACAATTAAATCCTACATTAGCCACCATCCACTCTACCTGCCTCTCCCCATTCTTTTCAGTGTCTGCACAGGACCTTTCACTCCCTTCCTTTGCTTTAATCTTTATCTATACCTCGACTTTTGGCTCTTGTGTACATGTCAGAGAGAAGAAAGGAGCTGAGAACCATTAGAGATACTACAAACGAAGCATGGCCATAAATGGATTTCAACAGTGTGTATATATATATATATTTATTTATGTATTTATTTATTTATTTATTTTTTTTTTGCCAAAACTTTATAATTTACACATACAGTATACTTTTATTCTTAACCCAACTTTTAAATTAACTTGTTTGTTTTGTGTAAAGCAGTTGTTACTAATACATAATATTTTGTATTCTACACATGCATAATACACACACACAAAATAAACATGTAAGGGCTTATTTCTCACACAGCCAAACACAAGCCATGCAAACCGTTCTTCTCTTTTTATCTTTTCAAAATAATGATTATTATATTCAAAATGGAACTACCGGTAGGCTCAGAAGGCTGTTATCATCCATCCACATGGTTAATCAGCTATACTAACAGAAGACTCCAGATCCAGATCTGTTTTTACATTACTGTGACGGTTGGGTTTAGGGTTGATGTAGGGGTAGACGTTAGTGAAATACAATTAATTGGAAATGTAATAAATAATATAAATAATTTTCGTTAACCTCCGACCACAGCCATATGTGATCTCTAACTGATAAACCATGTGAATGGATGATAACAGCCTTCTGACCCTACCAGTAAGGGTTCATATCTATCAGCTGATAAGCACTGATAACGCCCATTCAATCGAGTGTTAACATTTTAATTGGCTGGTATTAAAATGACTGTGACTTGTGTTATGTAAAGACTGTACTTAAATAAAATTTTGGTCAGTTTACCTTTTAGTGCTTAATCCTGTTCTACACACATACAGTTTGATATTTTACAGGAGTGACAACCTCAGTACCCAAGTTACGTACCATGAGGGTGATATTGGGTTTGACTATCGTTACACCTCTATTGTTAAAGGGGATCTATTATGCCACTTTTTACAAGATGTAAAATAAAGCCCAATGCCAATTCTACCCCTTAACCCTTCCACTTACCCCTACCCCTTGTTTTGCCTGTTCACGGGAAGGGGTAGAGGTGTCCCAATTATCTTTGGCTTGAAGGCGTAGGGCTAAGGGGAAGGGCTAGATAGCCCTTGAAACCGAGATTATTCAGGACCACACTCGAAACCAAGGTGTAAGAAAATTTACCAGAGCACACCATCTACAACGGAAACATGGCTGCACACGGAGAGAGATGCACAAATTGGTATTCTTTTGTCATGATTACGTATTTTTACAACAAACATGTTTTAATACATTCATAATGATGTTTGTGTTAAATAATGCTTTTTTTTAAATGCTAAAATAAAAACCACTAAATTTCTCTATCTATAATCCCTAATAATAACTCCTGTATAGTAGTCCCACAACATTCTGTCACTCGATGACACATAAATACCCTGTCTGAAAAGTCTAGTGGCTGGGAATGAGCTTTTTACAGTGTCTGCTATAATGTTAATGTTGTTTTCTTGTGTTTACATAGATGAATATGGCCACTGTGTAAATGCACAGTACAGTTACGATCATATTGCCACATTATATTGTTATGATAACATGATATATGCCATCAGTGATTTCCTGAAGATAAATACCAAAAAATAATGCAACTGGAATAACTACAGCAGTCACTGTCATCGATCTCATATGAAGTAAGAGATCGCAATGACATATAATGACGTGTGCAGATGCTGTATTGGTGTCCCATTTCTTCCCTTCACACTCTGTTTCAAGGGCCAAGTGGTAGGGGTACAAACATAGAATTGGGATTGGGCCTAAGTCTCTGATATCCCTAGAGTGTGTATGTGAAGTTTCAGCTTGAAATACCACACAAAGAATGTTTTATACCTCTTTGAAACTGCCTTAAGTTGCTTTAAATTCAAATGAGATTGTGCTCCCAGACCTCTTTTTGAAAGAGGGCGGAGCTAGAAATGCCTGTGTGTCAGCATATTAGCAGATTTTAAAACAAGACTAATGTCCTATGCTTATGAAGGATAGATCGTCACTAATGGGTGGGTCTTTCCCACTCTGATGTCACATACAAAGGGAGAATGTCAATCAAAGTGTTTTTGCAAACTGTTTTTATAAAGTGTGATTATAAGAAATAAAATTATATATATATATATATATTTTTTTTTTTACCTTTATAATCAGGTTATAGCAACAAACTTTTACCAGACAACTGTGTTTAACCCCCTTATAAAAGTGATTTTAGAATAATAGGTCCCCTTTAATCACATTTAAATGCTTATCATACTGTTGTGCATGCGGTGCAAGAAATCACAAGGCAGTGTAAACAAGGTCACAATAAACTTAACACTGATTGCTTTATCTTATAAAGAAAATAAATAAATATACCAACATATCACAACCTGCACCTTCCTACTTCATTATCTCCATAAACTGTATCGCTTAAGGTTAAACACTTAGTAAGTAGGCATGGCAACACACAATGTAGCAGCCTTGCAATCTTAGACAATACACGACTCCTGAGATGATGATGATTATTTCAAATCACCAACCATAATGAGTCCTTGGACACTGATAGTATTTATAGCATAAGATGCCAGAACTTTTGCTATGGTTACCACAATTATCAGTCGTCCCATAATTCCCAGCTTTCACTCCTTAAACTTTGCATCATGTATGTGGGCATATTCCCCCGGTTTCACAAACAAGGTTTAAGGCTAGTCATGGATTAAATTGCATGTTTGAGCTGTCTCAACTGAAAATAACTTGCAGTGAGATGTCTTAAAATATGTCAGTGTTATTTTTTGTCTACAGGTACACACCAGTAATGTATTTTTCTAAGGCAGTTTTTATAAATGTGGCTTAAATAGCCTAATTTAACTAAGGTCTAGTCCTGGCTTAAGCTAAGCCCTGTTTGTGAAACTGGGCCATTGTGTACTAATTTAATGATCAATTCTATAATCATAGTATATAATATAAAGTTCAGAATTATTAGCCCTCTTAAATTATTAGCCATTCTGTATATTTATTCCTCAAATTTTGGTTTAATGGAAATAATGTTTTCTTTAACATTTAAACATTTTCAACACATTTCTAAACATATAAGTTTTAATAACTAATTTGTATTAACTGATTTCTTTTATCTTTGCCATGATGACAGTACATAATATTTTACTAGATATTTTTTCAAGATACTAGTATTCAGCTTAGTCTAAGAGGCCGATCACACCGAACACGCTTTTCCGTTTCAAAAAACACGAGCCACACCACATTGACTTTTTTTGTTTACAAGAAAAAAGAAACACAGTGCACATTTTTGTCACTATGCAATGACTGAATCAGCTGCATATTGTATGCGAGTGTTGCTGTTGATATTGTTATAATTGTAATATTTAATAAGATTGTGATATTCAAGATTTGTAAAGTCCTACAGCTCAGGATAACTTGAAACAATGACCGCTAGTCTCTTCTCCATCTTTAACAGTTTTCTTAGTCGACTTGACAACACAAACACTGCTGTCACCTCAACAGAAACCCTGCCTCTGCTTTCATTTGATTGAAGAATAAAAAAGATGCGACTGACATAATGCAAATTTATTTATTTTTTTCCTTGCTTAGAGTTGACTTCGTTTCAACTGTGAGCGTATATCGCATAATGACAGAAACGCGAGGCGCAGTAGGCGGGTAAAATGCGAGAATGACAGGGCACATAAGCATTGAGAAAAACTGCCGTTAGTTTAATTTAAAAGATGCACCTCTCAGTGCAAAAATCGCATTCGGTGTGATCCGCCCCTTAATTAGGTTAATTAGGCAAGTTGTGGTAATTAGGCAAGTCATTGTATAATAATGGTTTGTTCTGTAGACATTTGAAAAAAAATGCTTAACGGGCTAATACCTGTAATATTGATATTTGATTAAAACTAATATAGATTTTTTTTAATAATTATTATTTAAAACTGCTTATTTTCTAGCTGAAATAAACCAAATAAGTTTTTTTCCAGTAGAAAAAAAATATTATCAGAAATACTGTGTAAAATTCCTTGCTCTATTAAAAATCATTTGAGAAATATTTTTCAAAAATAAACAACACTGGCTCATTCTGAAAACGTCCTTCTATATACGTTTCTGGAGATCGTGAATTAATTAGCCAGACATCCATATGGATGCATTTCGTCTTTAAAACAAATGCTACGGGGCAGTATAATGCCGTTCCTGTTTGCATTTTCCAGCTGATCACTGATCACTTACCAGTTTGTCTGATTAGTTTGCCATGTACATCGGTGGACTTGAGGGGTAGAGAGTAGCTGACCCAGACAATGGGGTTCAAGTGCGGTGAAGAACAGTTTCAGAAAGTGGGTAAGACGAAAACAAAAGCCAAAAAATAAAATAAACAAGTAAATAACAGGGTGAGAATGTGGTAAAATCTGAAAATGTGGTAAACATCAGATGAGGGCTTTACTTTTTCTGGATTGCCTTTTAAAACTGTCGGTTGGGTTTAGGAAAGTGGATGGGCAGGTCAATCTGTACTTTTGAAAACACTATTGGTTGGGTTTAGGAAAGGAGGAGGGTGGGCCAGTTGATCAGTCAGTCATTCAGTTGACAGCGGCGTCTGGCGTTTCTGTGAGAAGAGTAAGCGCATATGGCACTCGCAAGAGAAATTTGAGATCTGAAAAAATGTACACAGCGACCTGGTGTATTCGGGAAAACAAAATCTGCAAAAAACGTAGCTCCTGGGATGTATTTGGTGCTCTCCAGAAATGTATATTGTGGTAGGTTTTCAGAATGAAAAAAAAAAGTCCCCAGGAGGTCTAGTTTTTCTGATTTCAACTGTATATATTATAAAATAATCTGTTTCCAAGACAACCATGAGTATTGCCTACATTTGTGTAATAAATGTAGAATAAAAATTGTGTTAAGGTTTGCTTGCAAGTTTAAACACAAATACATCCTCGGTGAGTGAAGGATAATGATGACAGAATGTGGAAAACTCTCAAGGATGTACGTGCATGTGTGAGTGTGTGTGCTTTATAACACGCCGCTGATATCTTCGCCAGTGCTGTGGTGTCAGTGTAATGAGGCATGATGTGAAGCAGCGTGACAATACAGGAAACCACATTCCACTCCATATCTATATTCAATGTCCTCCTCGGTCTTTAAGTGCACACACAAAGACACACACACTACATGAGACAGCGGCCGAGATATTACACGCCCGATTCTTCCTGCACTAATGGTCATGTTCAGGCAGGAGAGACTGAAGTGACTGTTTGATGGCCATATCCTGTGCACAGCTGCAGCTGGAGAAGTAAACACACCGCTCTGCCTGGCGTACTGTATGTTTGGGCACGCAAGATAAAATGTTTCAGTCCAATGCAGAGGCAACACCTGATATGTTCCAGTCCAGTATTGTTGAATACAATTTACCGCCTCATTGTTCCAGTGCATGCAGATTTAGTTTGGTTGTTTTTTTGCTTTCGTTTTTCTTGGCAAGGTGACACTACATATGTTTGCAGGCTGATATGAATGGCTTCAGATTCAACTATAGCCCTTTGTCTCACAAATGCAATCAGTTTTATGCATTTTGGCATACAACCTTTTTTTTTTTTTTTTTTTTCAACCCAGTCTCATTCTGAAAATGTACCGCTATATACATTTCTAAAGAGTGCCAAATACGTCCCAGGAGCTATGTTTTTTTGTTTAGTTTTTTTTTTTGCAGTTTTTGTTTTTACAAATCCACCAAGAGGATGCTGTGTATGCTTTTTGAGATCTCTAATTTTTTTGAGTGCCATTCGTGCCTGCTCTTCTCACGTAAATCCGCTGTGAGGCCGCTGAGGGTGTAAACATGCCCGAAAACTCTCAAAACTTTGCACACACACCAGAAGTGGCGAAAATTTACATTTGTTTTAGGTTTTGGAAGTGGATGTGGCAAAATGACTCGACAGTGCCACCTGTGCACATTTGACAGACTGGTCCCCGAGCTACGATTCGTGCACATGTATGAAAATTTGCACACAAATCAAACATGCCTGCCTACAAAAAAGTCTCTTGGAGTGAAATCTCAAACCCAACAGGAAGTCAGATATTTTTAACTTCCTCTGCAGAAAAAGTGCAGTTTTTGCCATTTGCAGGCGTTGTATTTTAACAAACTGCTTTTAGGGATTTTATCAGATCAACACCAAAATTAGCTATTGTCTTGGTGACTGTTAAATTGCAAATATCTAGAGTTTTCGTTGAAGGGCGTGTCTGTGGCGGCCTCACAATCTTTGATGCTTCGCCACAAAACAGGAAGTTGTTATAACTAAGGCATACATTGTCTGATCTGCTTCAAAATCCATGTTTGATAACAGTCCTGACCTGAACATGTTTCCATGCTAATATTCAGATACAGTTATAGCGCCACCTGCTGGCAGCAGGAAATGACATGTTTTACAGTGTAACAAACTCCTACACGTTTTACCAGATCGCATCCAAGTTTTGTCGGTGTGATGTGAAATTGTGAAGATCTAGAGATTTCGTCGAAGGGTGTGTCCATGGCGGACTGACAAAGTTCAGTGTATCGCCATGGATGAGGACGTACTTATATCTCAGCCACACAATGTCTGATCTGCCTGAAAATTCTCAGGTTCGGTGAGATGCCTCTCCTGAAGACATTTACATGCCAATATTGAATCACAGTCATAGCGCCACCTGCTGACAGAAGGCAGTTTGGCATAATTCAGTGATTTTTCTCAGTGTTTTTTTTTATATCTATCAGCTTGAGCCCGGGTGCAAGGTCCTTTTCATTGCTGCTTGCAGCTTTAATTTATTTTATTTTTTGGCTTTGTTTTTGTCTTACCTGCTTTCTGCAACCGTTCTTTGCCAGACTCCAACTCTATCATCACAGTCAACTCCTCTCTGTGTCTCAAGTCCGCCAACGTATGTGGCGAGCCACTGGACAAACTGGTAACAATGGGAAAGCCGTCCATGCGGAGTTAAACAATCAGCTGGTAAATGTGAAAAGGAACTGTCATACCGCCCCGTAGCATTCATTTTAAAGATGAAATGCAACCATACGTACTTCTTGCTACATAATTTGCAATCTTCAGAAATGTATATAGGACTACGTTTTTAAAATGGACCTATGTTGTTTATTTCCTGCTTCTTTCTGTGGATAAAAACATTGACATAAATATATAGATCACAGATGGGTGTTTATTGTGTTCTGGTGGGTAAATGTCCTGTAGAGTTTAGCTCCATCCTTAATCCATACCTCTAGCTCCATTCCTAAACACACCTGGAAGTCTTCAGAATTGCTTGAAAATTACAGACAGGTGTGTTGGATTAGAGACGGAGCTGATGTGCACTTCAAGTGGACTCTGAAATATTGTAATTATGGGATTTCAGCACCTGAATAATCACTTTTATATCTCTGAATTATAGATTATACACGAGTTGTGATGTACTGTAGTAAGCCGCATGTCGATAAACCCTTTTTTATAGACTGTTTCTGCAGTTATTAACATTGTAAATCTTGCAAAGTTTTTCAGGATTTCTTTTAAAGTCTTTTAAAAAATTTTATCAACATTTATAAATGTGCTTTATGACTTGTGAAGGTACAAAAACTTGTTCATTCTGCTGAATGAGTGTTATATAGGCAACAGTTCTAGGGTTGGTTGATCCAAAAATGTATGTTATGTCATAATTTATTCACCTTCATGTCTTTTCAAATACAGACTTTTTTCATCTTCAGACCACAAATTAATTTTGATGAAACCTCATTAAAAGTGTTCAGAGATTCAAAATGCTCAGAAAAGCAACATAAAAGACTCCATTGGTTTAATTCACACTTTATAATTTGAAATGAATGCTATGTACACTACCTGACAAAAGGCTTGTCGACAATCACAGTTGTAAGAGCAACACATAATAACTTGACTTCTAGTTGATCATTTGGAAAAGTGGCAGAAGGAAGATTTTTCTGATGAAACATCTGTTGAACTGCATCCCAATCATCACAAATACTGCAAAAGACCTATGGACTCAAGATTCTCACAGAAATTTGTCAAATTTGGTGAAGGACAAATCATGGTTTGGGGTTAAATTCAGTATGTGGGCGTGCGAGAGATCAGCAGAGTGGATGGCAACATCAACAGCCTAAGGTATCACAACATTTGTGCTGCCCATTACATTACAAACCACAGGAGTGGGCAAATTCTTCAGCAAGATAGCGCTCCTTCTCATACTTCAGCCTCAAAGTTCCTGCAAGCAAAGAAGGTCAAGGTGTTCCAGGATTGGCCAGCCCAGTCACCAGAAATGAACGTTATTGAGCGAGTCTGGGGTAAGATGAAGGCGTTGAAGTTGAATCCAAACAATCTTGATGAACTCTGGAAATCCTGCAAGAATGCTTTCTTTATCATTTACATTATTTCTGTTAAGTGACAGGACGTTTGTCTAAGCCAGGGGTGCTCAACCCTGCTCCTGGAGATCGACCTTCCTGCTAAGTTCAGCTCCTACCCTGATCAAACACACCTGAAACAATTAATTAGGACCTGAACAGCACTAGATAATTACAGGCAGGTGTGTTTGATATGGGTTGCAACTCAAATCTGCAGGACGGTAGATCTCCAGGAGCAGGGTTGATCACCCCTGGTCTAAGCAAAGTCAGACCTTACTGTGCTAATTAAATAATTAAAAATCAAGGCATGATCATATTTTATTTTGGTAAAATAAGCGTAATCTAGAGGCCTTTGCCTTTCAAATAAGCCACTTCTGACACCAACTGATCAATTAGAGGCCAAGTTATTATTTGTTGTTCCTAAAATTTGGATAGACAACAAGACTTTTGTCAGGTAGTGTAGGTGTTAAAAAATAAGGCTTTATGCACTAGATATCTTAATGCAAGTGTAAAATGATGCACAAATGTGGATTTCCAGGATGTAAAACCTAAAGAAAACAGAGTGATTATGTAATTTATTAAAAATTGCATAATTAAGTTGTGAATATATATCTCTATATACATTATTGATTTTCATTTTTGAGTGACCTAACCCTTTAGGGGAGTGAAATCTTTCCTTCTCATCAGTATATTGATAAGTTTTCAATCAGTATTTTTTATTAATTGTAAACTGTCTCATACAATTGTACAGTATTTTTAGGTAATTGAAATGCTGTGGTATTTATTTTTTTCTACCAAGTGAAAATGCACATTTTTTTTTTTTGTAGTTTCCATTCACTACGTTGGTAATGCAGACAAAAATGATAAGATACAATCTAAAATATAAACAATCTACAGACACAAATGAGTGTAAATAACTATAAATATACATATTATTTATGCCAACATTCTTGAAATTGTTTTTGTGCTAGAACCTGAATTTCTGACATGCCATAATAACAAATGGCCAACTGTCACAGCAAATCACAAGTATTCTTGTTTGCTAGCCTTTTGATAATACAAGCATACGCCGTTAATCTAAGGGACGTTTGCTGCTGTCTAAACAAATGAAAATTCTCTAAAAATGTCAGTATATCTCTATAAAATGCATTACTATATCAAAACGCATGAAAGAAGTGGTACAGAAATGTATATTTATTGTAATTGCTTTGTGTTGGTATACTGTTTTTCCTGCTGTTCCAATAAACAGTGCAGCTTTGAGAGTTATTAGCGGTGGCAGTGTTTTTACTATTCTAAATGGAAAGGGTTTATTTTGGATCAGCTTCTCTGTGGGCTACAGAGATGGGATGATTATAGTGAATTGGCTGCTTGATTAGCAGATTGTGCACTAATGGAGATCACCCATACATGTAGAGGTTTTTAATAAACAAATGCACTCATCGGCCACTTTATTAGGTACACCTGTCCAACTGCTTGTTAATGCATATTTCTAATTAACCAATCACATGACAGCAACTCAATGGCTTTAAGCATGTAGACATGGTCAAGACAATCTGCTGCAGTTCAAACCGAGCATTAGAATGGGGAAGAAAAGTGATTTAAGTGACTTGGAACGTGGCATGGTTGTTGGTGCCAGACAGGCTGGTCTGAGTATTTCAGAAACTGCTGATCTACTGGGATTTTCGCACACAACCATCTCTAGGGTGGGTTTACAGAGAATGGGCTGAAAGAGAAAATATCCAGTGAGCAACAGTTTTGTGGGCGCAAATGCCTTGATGCCAGAGGTCAGAGGAGAATGGTGAACCTGGTTCCAGGCGATAGCGTAGAAAAGCAACTGTAACTCTTGTTACAATCGAGGTATGCAGAAGAGCATCTCTGAACGCACAACACATTAAACCTTGAGGCGGATGGGCTACAGCAGCAGAGGACCACACCGGGTGCCACTCCTGTCAGCTAATAACAGGAAACTGAGGCTACAATTCACACAGGCTCACCAAAATTGGACCATATTGTAAATTGGAAAAACATTGCCTGGTCTGAGTCTTGATTTTTGCTGCAACATTCGGATGTAGGGTGAGAATTTGGCATCAACAACATGAAAGCATGGATCCATACTGCCTTATAACAACAGTTCAGACTGGTGGTGTAAGGGTGTAGGGGATATTTTCTTGGCACACTTTGGGCCCATTAGTACCAATTGAGCATCGTGTCAACGCCACAGCCTAACTGAGTATTGTTACTGACCATGTCCATCCCTTTATGACCACAGTGTACCCATCTTCTGATGGTTACTTCCAGCAGGATAGCGTGCCATGTCATAAAGCGCGAATGATCTCAGACTGGTTTCTTGAACATGACAATGAGTTCACTGTACTCAAATGGCCTCCACAGTCACCAGAGCTCAATCCAATAGAGCACTTTTGGGATGTGGTGAAATAGAAGATTTACAGCATGGATGTGCAGCCGACAAATCTGCAACTGTGTGATGCTATCATGTCAATATGGATAAAACATTTTTGAGGAATATTTCCAGTACCTTGTTGAATCTATGCTATGAAGGATTAAGGCAGTTCTGAAGGCAAAAAGGATCTAACATTGTAATAGTAAGGTGTACCTAATAAAGTGGCCGGTGAGTGTATTTCCAGATATTACAGCAGCGGTGTTTTATGGACATTCTTAGAAACATTGACCTTTCATGAAATTAGCTTCTTAAAATAGCTAAAATTAACTTAATTTAGAATTTTAGGGACAGGTTCTGAAAGTATTTTCTTTGCAAAAATGAGTCATTAACATTCAAAAACACTAGAATTACACATGCATACATTTACTGATTTATTAACACAGTCACACTCATCTGCATTTTACTAAATATTATTTTATTTTCTGAAATGATTAAACCGACATGCCAATAATTATTAGTAAATCACTTCACTTCAAAGTCTTTTTTATAACAGTTGATTTTGAAAAGAGGGTTTTTTTTCAGTGATGCCATAGAAAAACAATTTTTAGCTTCTCAAATAACCTTTCAGTTGGTATTTCTTAAAATAACCATTTATTTCTTAGTGTGAAGAACATTTTGTTGAACTAAGAACCTTTTCCACTTTTTATTAAACCTTTTGTGGAATAAAACGTTTCTGTGGATTTTAAAGGCTCTTTAGCACAACCTGTTATTATTCATTCATTCATTTATTCATTCATTCATTCATTCATTTTCTTTTCGGCTTAGTCCCTTTATTAATCCGGGGTCACCACAGCGGAATGAACCACCAACTTATCCAGCATTTGTTTTATGCAGCGGATGCCCTTCCAGCCACAGCCCATCTCTGGGAAACATCCACACACACTCATTCACACTCATACACTATGGACAATTTAGCCTACCCAATTCACCTGGACTGCATGTCTTTGGACTGTGGGGAAAACCGGAGCACCCGGAGGAAACCTACGCGAAACGCATGGAGAACATGCAATCTCCATACAGAAACGCCAACTGACCCAGCTGAGGCTTGAACCAGCAACCTTCTTGTTGTGAGGCGACAGCACTACCTACTGTGCCACTGCATTGCCACCTGTTATATTGAAGATTTAAAAAAAGATGAGATTAAATGAGATACATATTCAAAGTGATTTTAAGCTGTACAATATGTATTGTGGTTCACATACACAAAAACCCACTATTTTCACAAGTTTTTTATTTCATGCCTGGCACCTCAGACCTTTTTCAATCTGATTTCATTATACCAGGAAATGGTTCCACCAGAAAGGATTTTAACTACAGTCTTAATGGTTTATATTACAGTTATTTGGACTAAATTGCAGGCTAATCATAAAGCATGTTGGAGAAAGTTAAAGCAGGGAGGCATAAAAGAAGCTGTTTATTTCCTGCTGAATGATTGTGTGTTGATTTATGACCAGTTGATGTGGCTCTTGCTCCTTGGGGTTGTGCATTATTTAGAAATACATCAAATGAAAAAGATTTGCTAGTTCATTATTAAATGAAATGCTTTATGTAAAGCTGATTTCTCCCCCCAAGAGGAATACGGAGGTCACCTTGTTGTCATTTTATAGAAAATGCAAAACCTGTAATTTATGAAAGGTTAAATGATAGAAATTACAACTGAGAATTGCTAAAACCCGCATTTATACTCTAATGATCTCTATAATTTAGCACCCTTCTTCAGTTCTTTGAATGTAAGATTAAATGCAAACCAAGAGCATTTCTTAAAGTGTTTCAGATATCATTTGAATCTCACTTATCTATCTATCTATCTATCTATCTATCTATCTATCTATCTATCTATCTATCTATCTATCTATCTATCTATCTATCTATCTATCTATCTATCTATCTATCTATCTATCTATCTATCTATCTATCTATCTATCTATCTATCTATCTATCTATCTATCTATCTATCATATTAAAAAAACTCACAATAATAATATTGCAAACAGCATACAGATCAAAACAGCATTAAATTCTAAAAAAAAAAAAATATAAAACAATGATCAGCAAATTATTTTATAAATTTTATTTAACCCCTGATAAAACTAATGTGAGTATTTATTTTTTGTAAACTTTTTAATGTGTTTTTATTTTCACCTTTTTTTGAGAATACACTAATTAATTAAAGCTTTTGTTATTTTGTTAAAATGTCATTTTATGTTTGAGCTTTAAAAAAACAGATTATTATTATACTTAATCAGTTATTTAGACACAAAGCATGTGCTTGTTTGTGTATTTTGTTTTTCATAGATATTTATTTGGATACCAAAATGCGAAGCTTTCATGAATGAAATTTAAAATTGCATAGCTCACTAATCACAACTAATGTGTGTAGGTCCAAATTAGCCTAAAAGAGTAATCAAAAATCTAACCAGATTACCTACTACCTAATAAGCTTTGTAGCTAATTCTAAAGCAGATTTTTGATTGTCTATTGTCCCTATATAAAAAACTAAATAAAGAATTGAAAAATGAAAATGTTGATCTGATGGACACTATAATATAATAAGGCCACAGTTGAGGATTTATGAACATCCAACACGATCTCACAGCAACTCGTAACTTTTGATTCAGTGGCTAATTCGTATGAATTTGTACAATCTCATTCATACAATTTAGTACGATTTGCTTATGCCAAATGCCACACAAATCGTACATTTTCATACGACTGGAAGATCATGTAACACTAACACCATGATGATATACAGTATTTACCCGCTTCAAATGTTATCACTCGATTGAATGGGCTTTATCAGTGGTTATCAGCTGATAGATATGGGCCAGTAGGGGCCTTCTGCACCTACTGGTAGGCTCAGAAGGCTGTTATCATCCATCCACATAGTTAATCAGCTATACTAATAGAGAAGACTTTAAATCCAGATCTGTTTTTAGATTACTGTGACAGTTGGGTTTAAGGCTGGGGTAGACGTTAATAAAATGCAATTAATGGGAAATTTAATAAATGATATAAATAATTCTCGTTAACTTCCGGCCGCAACCGTATACGTTCTAGCTGATTAACCATGTGGATGGATGATGATAGAAGGCCCCTACTGGCCCATATCTATCAGCTGATAACCACTGATAAAGCCCTTTCAATCGAGTGATAACATTCGAATAGGCTGATATATTATGACCATATTTCATCAATGCTACATTCATTCATACTTTTTTTTTTTTTGAAAAAGTCCCAAACATTACTTATTAAAAGTAAATAGCTACTCAAGAAAATATGCTATTTTAGACAGAGTCAAATTATCATCAGGAAAAAAACTGTTGCTGAAGTAGTGGTGCACAACAAAGTAATCAGTGCAGCTAATAGCTTATGTTGATGAAAAATAATCATTACATGATTTATCTGGTAATCATGTTGATCTGCTATTATGCATTGTATTTGCACACTGCTTTGATCATGGTGTGATGCAGACTTACCAGAGACAAATCCATTTGAGAAATAACACCAAAACCAGGGTTTATACAGGGAATGAGTACATTTGATCCATGTTATGGAGTTTGTGTTTTTAGAGCCCTGAGACCCGATGGTGACAGATCTCATACAAGATGGACAAAACACTCTCTGCAGAGTTATTGGTTGGATTAATACAGCGCCTCCCATTGACTCTAGTTGTCTCTTGTTTAGTTTAGGCTTATTGTGGCATCTCTGAAATCGATTTCTCAGTGCACGATTTGTGTTCACGTGATCCAGCAGGTGTAAAACCCTAGACGTGCAGTCGTGCACAAACCCACACATGTACGCATCCACACAAAATCAATATATTTCGTTTTAGAACTATTCTTATCTGCTCCTCTGTGCTTGGATTGGTAAAGCAGATTAACCTAGACTGGTGTGTCAAAATAAGAAAGTTCCTTATCTTGTATCATGAAAATCGTCTGTCAGTTTCACATAAACGCAGCGCTTGATGTCCAGGATGAGCTTCCAAAGTTGAGCTAGGGAAGTGTTTATTTGAGTTTGGAAAAAAGGTATTAATTTTGATGAAATATTTGCTAAATGCATAATGCATGTTGAATCATTTGTGGTGGTGATGGTGGTAGTTAAATTATTAATGGATCTAATTATTGAGATTGTTTTTTCCCCTCACAATTAAGAGCAGATCTTGATGTTTGGTTTGCAAATGTAATCTTCAGCCTCATGAAAAGGTCAGAGGAGCTGTGTTGTGGTTTGTGCTTTGTCACTGATCTCTGAGGCTTTTCATAATGTTTCTTTTTTTTTTTTCATTAAGAGCTTTGATGCCTTTGCTCTGCAAACCGCCCACTTTTAATCCCACATAACAAGATTTTTGTGTCCATTTAAAATCAATGGCAATGACTGGGAGGAGCTTTAGCGTAAGCGGCTAATGTGGCACGGAGGATTCATCACGTTGTGACAGATTCTATTAAACCACTTTAAAAAGGTCAATCAGTTCAGAAACGTGTTTATAGTCATTTTCACCCAGCCTTTTCTCTTATGCTACTCTGTCTCTGTCTGGCTCTAAAGTTGTTTGGCTACTGATCAGGTGTGGCCCAACATGTCATTGTGCTTCCACAGAGCTGGAGGTGACCATGGAAAATATTGATTATGTTGATCTAAAGCTGCTAAAGGCTTAATCAGATCATCTTGAGAAATCTGCTCACTGAAAAGGCTGCTTCTTTTATGTTTTCCTCTTTTTTGTATATATAAACCCAGAACTAGAAGTGTTTCTGAAGCATTCAGTGGAAAGTGATGAAGTCTGAATCGACCAGAATAACGCACAAAAACAATATACTGTAAACCCAGAAGCGAGACAAGAATTTATAGCTCATACTGCAACTTTCATACCTCAGCTTTCAAGCAGGGTTCGATAGATCAGAGTTAATTGACCTCGCGATTGAACTTTAGAAGCTGCACCAAATGTCAGCAGTACCTTTAAAATGCAAAATAATAATGATTATAATTTAAAAATCGATACTTGCCGTCTGTGTATTGATTCTATATCGGGATGAAAGAGTGTCACAGTGTTATACTATATCGATTAGCGTCCCCCCCTACTTTAGTTCAAAGCATTCAAATGCCATCACATTGGATAAATAAAGAAACAAGGAAGTCAATAATGCAGTTCTAACATTAACCTCTACAAAAAAGTTGTATGATAATTTTTGTTTATCTTGTTTATCTATACACTGATTAAAATGATTCTTCGATGAATTCAATACAAAAAATAGATTTAGTAAAATAGATTTAATTTTTACTTTACGTCATTTAGTTTAGGGAAGAATAAAAATAAAAGGTAAATTAATTATTATTAATTCATTCATTTATTCATTTTTCTTCGGCTTGGTCCTTTTATTCATCAGGGGTCGCCACAGCGGATTGAACTGCCAACTTATCCAGCATTCATTTTACCCAGTGGATGCCCTTCCAGCTGCAACCCAACACTGGGAAACATCCATAAACACTTATTCACACACATACACTACGGCCAATTTAGTTTATTTAATTCACCTATAGCTCATGTCCTTGGACTGTGGGGGAAACCCACACGAACACAGGGAGAACATGCAAACTCCACACAGAAATGCCAACTGGCCCAGCCGGGACTGGAACCAGCGACCCTGTTAGTAATTCAAGCTTGTAAAAAGTATGATTTTAATTTTTAAAAAATATTCAAATTTTAAGTAAAAGTAAAAAGTATTAAGTAAAAAGTAAACCTACTCAATTTTATGACACTGATAATGGTGGCTCAGTGGTTAGCACTGTCGTCTCGCATCAAGAAGGTTGCTGGTTCGGGTCCCGGCTGGGCCAGTTGCTATTTCATTGTGGAGTTTGCATGTTCTCCGCATGTTCGCATGTGTTTCCTCTGGGTTCTCCCATTTCTCCTACAGTCCAAAGACGTGGTATAGGTTGAATGAACTAATTTAGCCGTAGTATATGAGTGTGAGTGAATGAGTGTGAATGGGTGTTTCCCAGTACTGGGTTACAGCTGGAAGGGCATCTGCTCCGTAAAATATATGCTGGAATAGTTGTTGGTTCATTCCGCTGTGGTGACCCCTGATAAATAAGGGACTAAGTCGAAAGAAAATGAATAATTGTATTAAGAATGTATTTCTACTAATATATTACAAATATTCCATACTTATATTGAGTGTCATTTACCAAAACAATTTAGCTAGTAGAGTTTTACTATTTAAATTTTGGAGAAACCTCTATAAATGTCAACATAACTGAACATTAACATCTAAATCATGTCTCCTTAGGTCAATCATGTTCAAAAAATACACAATAACACTTAATTTTTGCATTTATTTTCTAGTCTGACACTAGCATGCTAGAAATCTGCATGGTTAGGTTAACTCATTAAGTTTAAGTTCAGTCTAATTCAATCAAATTTTGAGTTCACATAACTTGTTTCTATTAAGTTCATGAACTTTTGATAAAAAAGATGCAAGTCAAAGGAACTTATTTGATTTAAGTAATTGCACTGCTTGATTTTACAGTGTATGCATTGGGCCATTTAACATTTTTCACAGTTTTCCAGTTCTATTTACACTGCAAAGTGACTTGCTGTTTTGCAATCAAGCTGCATAGTTTTATAATATATTCAAATCAGTTTGCGAAGCCTGCATAAAACAAAAAGAGGGTTGATTTGATTTTCCTTTATACCAACTTGAATGTATTTAATATATAAAAAACAGCTTTAGAGTAGAGTATGCAGACTCTTTGTTTGCATGTTAAACAAAGTACCATCATCTTTTTTAATAGCTTAACTCAAGGCTTAAGAACTTAATTTAAATTTCTTGGAGTGATTTTTACAGTGTGTTGCTTCCGTTCTTCCAGCTTTGTGTATCTCACTACCAGATGTCTTTGAAAAACTATTGTACATTTCTCTCTCTTTCTTCCTTTCTCTTTCTTTACCTACGCTGAATGAATGCATTAAAGCTAAGCCTATTGTCCGCTATAAGGATTAAACACCCAGGTCTTCATCCTTGGGTTGGAAAGGTGAATTACTTGTAAATGAAGTTTTCCTGTCATCGTCCATTGGGATTTTGGGGGGGGGGCGTTCAAGAAAGCATTGTATTATTCACTTTTTCTCTACATTAAACATACATAGAGCGTTGCTAAATTATGGATAAAACTTTCACTTTGCACCAGTTTTTTTCCATGCTTAGTCTTCCATGTAAATGTGTGAGTACAATGGAGATGAAACTATGGAAGTCATTTGGGAAATATCTACAACTAAACTAATGCATATCCAGTAGCTTATTCAAACACAGTCTTTCAGCATGTAAAATTACAGTAGGGGAAAAACGTATTGAACATGTCATGTTTTTTCTTGGAAATAAAATTTCTAAAGCTGTTGACATGGAATTGAACCAGATTTTGGTACAAACAAAAAAACAATGCAGACATAAAAATAAAAAATTTGTTATATGTACTACTGAAATGTATTTATTACTTTATATAAAAGGCTTTTTTTGGTGATGGCAGCTTAAAGACAGCTCTCATATGGAGAATTAAGTTTTCAACAGTGTATACAATTTTTAATGATTCTGTTTCGTCTATCAAATCTGATCTATTGGATTTTTTTTTTTGCAACCAGGATGGCTGAGTGGTTAAGGTGTTGGACCTAAGATCCTATGGACAAATGTCCTCGTGGGAGGTGACGCAGTGGCGCAGTAGGTAGTGCTGTCGCCTCACAGCAAGAAGGTTGCTGGTTTGAGCCTCGGCTGGGTTAGTTGGCGTTTCTGTGTGGAGTTTGCATGTTCTCCCTGCGTTCGCATGGGTTTCCTCCGGGTGCTCCGGTTTCTCCCACGGTCCGGGAACATGCGGTACGGGTGAATTGGGTAGGCTGAATTGTCTGTAGTGTATGAGTGTGAATGAGTGTGTATGGATGTTTCCCAGAGATGGGTTGCAGCTGGAAGGGCATCCGCTGCGTAAAACATGTGCTGGATAAGTTGGCGGTTCATTCCGCTGTGGCGACCCTGGATTAATAAAGGGACTAAGCTAAAAAGAAAATGAATGAATGGATTTTTTATTTAAATCAAGTCAGGTTATTGGCTGGGCCATTCTACAGCTTGATTTTCTTCCTCTGAAAGCATTTGAGAGTTTCCTTGGCTGCGTTTTGGATCATTGTCTTGCTGAAATGTTCACTCTGATTTTATCTTCATCATCCTGATAATGTAGATGTTGGACTGAAGCAGCTAATATTCATTTACAATGAAGAACGATAGAGGGTTGCTAAAGAATTATTAAGAGACTTCAGCTGCTGTCTGGGCTATCACTGTCTTTCTAAACCTCCCTTTCTTCATGTGTTCAATACTTTTTCCCTGTGCCATTTCATTTTATTACGCACTGTAAACCCTGCTGTTGTCATTACTAAAGATACTAAGTTACAGTTTTTCTCCATTGGTTTGGCTCATTTCTTGAAACAGAAATTACATTCTCAAAACAACATGGACAAACCTCCAAACCACTTGGCAATTGTTCACAACAGAATTGAATTTCTCATTCATTTAATCAAATTGCAAGTGTCTAAGTACATCTTTGCAAATGATTAAGTACAGATAGCCTACATTTAGCACAATTTCCAAGTGAATAGATCTCGTTGATCTAAACTGATTGTTGATTCTCAGTCTAATGGTTGTTCTCTCCAAAATGTGTCAGCGTCATTTCATTGTATAAGTCATCACATGCACAATAGTCTGTTCAATTGTCAAAATTAGTCAAGACCATAATACCATGAATACCATACAGTAGGTGAATCCTTGGAACATTTGATTACAATTTATTACAGCAATTGACAGTCAGGTGAAACTAGAACTTGACTAATAAAGGAGCAGTTTCACACATCTCAGATGACCAATCAAACAGTATGTTTAGTTACCTGACAAGTGCTGCCCATGACTGTGAATGCTGCCTAACATGTACTGTATGTAAAGAGCTTGACCATGCAGGACCACCAGCACTATTTCTGAACATGGAGGCACCTGGCCAAGTACTGTAAATGAACAAGGGCAGCTGCCTGCTCAAGGATGAGGAGGAAGAGGAGGAGTAAGGGTGCGTGGTGGTGGAATAGGTGGAAGAGGCCGTGGTGCATGAAGACACTGTGCTGTCCCGGATGAAATTCAGGCCACAGTTATAGACCATGTCATAAACCATGGCCTCACAATGGCGGAGGCAGGCCGCCGAGTGCAGCCTAAATGTGCTTCGCTCTACAGTCTCCTCCATCATCCAAAACTTTCGCAGGGAAAGTTATAGCACTCTAGTTTTTTGTTTGTGTGTTTATATTACAGTTTATTATGCTGTATACAATTTCTTTTTCCTCTGATATATGGAAGTTACATTGTGTGTGGTTGATCATTACAATAAAAATAGGAGTTACCATTTTCTTGGCAGTATGAGTGCAATGTGTGATGTCAAACATTGGAGGCTACTCTTACCCTAAAATCCTATTTCTTTTTTTTTTTTCAGTTTTATACACAATTGTATTCTGTTAGCTAGACAAAAACAGTACAGTAACCATTGTCAATGAAGAACTGGGCTAAGACTGTAAGGTGGACATGAGGGATATTTTAGTGGTCCTTTGCCATAGTGACAAAACATCTAAACATTTTGACTTGCAGTGCTTACACAATGGCAACAGGATGAAGCATTTTGGGGGCACTGACTGTTTAAATGAGAAGGAAATTTAGTTTTGACACATGAGTGAACTGTTTTGGGAAAGGTATGAGCTGTTGCAGGTGAACCATGGTGTTGTGCTGAACCATCCACATTATTTTGGCAAAAACACCAAGAGTGTTGAGAATGTCCGGTCTGTTTCAAGAAATGAGCCAAAGCAATTGAGAAGGATATTTGCCATTTTTGTGGCACTGACTTTTTATATGGGAAAGGAATTTTGTTTCGATGCATGAGTGAACTGTTTTTGGAGAGATATGAGCTTTTGCAAGTGAACTATATTGTTGTGCTAAACTGTAACACTGTTTTCCCAAATGATCTTAGAATTTTGAGAATGTAATTTCTGTTTCAAGAAATGAGCCAAACCAATGGAGAAAAACTGTAATATATCTTGACATTACTTGAAATACCAAGTTTTGACATCAAAACTTAAATAGGTGTGTTTAACTTATTCATTAGTTACGCTTGAAATTCTGCCTAGACAATCGCACTAATTGGTCGATAAATGTTATATGACACAAGGTGGTAATTTTGCTTGTGATGCTGAACTTTGTTGAAGCGCTGCAGAGGCACTACCTGAACCCATCTGACAAAAGAGAAAAGTAAAATTAGTAAGTAGATATTTAAATGCTTGTATACATTTTTCTTAATTGATATACACGCAGGGGTGGCACAGTGGGTAGTGGGTTCCCCCACTGTATATTAAAATGCGTACACTCAATTAAATTATGTTTGCTGTTTGTTCAAACTACTTGTTATAATAAGCTAAAACAACACCATTCTTGAGGGTTTATTTGTGGAAACAACTTGTATTTGTAAAAATGTACAAGCTAATTTAATTACTTCTTGTTGTCCCAACACAAATTGTTTGTATGAAATCCAGGACTGGCTTTTGCAGAGGCCATTATGAAAAGGTCAAATTTAAGAAAAACTGATTAGAAATTTACTGTAAGATTTGAAGAAAATAACCAGAATTCTTAATATTGCTCTCTTGTGATGACGTCTGGGAGTGATTGCCGGCTGTAATAATGCTGAGAATGGTTGTGCTGTTACATATAAATCATTCCATCATCTTAGCTTATTTCCCATTTCCTCTTTGTATTCAATGCATTGTGAATTTTTGTCCTTGGTTGTTTTCTCATTAAATGAATTATTAATATCAAGTTCAACCACCTCAAAGACACCAGACCACAAAGAGATTCAAATCAGTCACATTGTACTTCTAATTAAGTGTTAAAATATCAAAGAAATAAATATATGAGCTATGCTTTTTAGTTACAGCGATATTTATTTTATTTCAGTAATTAAAACTATAGTTATTGAATCAGGCCATTCACGTGACTTTTTCTTAATATCCTGCTCTTTTACAACACATTTCACTTGCTCTGGATGATTGTCAACCATTATTAAGAGGTTTATTCATGTACACAGTTTATATGCAAAAGCCTAAATCTCTCTTGGCAATGAGCAAACGTTTCAGTCACTCTCCTAAGAAAAAAAGGAGACTTCTCCCGCTATAAGTTTTTTCATAGTTTCCAATTGTTTCATCACACCCTTGATCTTTTATTAACTTTAATGATGTAGACAAGATGAAGGAAATGAGTTTATTCTGGTTTGTATGCTGTCGGCATGCGTTAGCTTGGTGAAAAGACAAACAGAGTGGCCGCCATCTTCCAAAAAATCATTTGGCAACTTCCCCTCGACAAGCTCAAGGAGTGATTTATTTTCAAGAATCCTTTAATAAAAATGACAAAACAAAACAGCCTAGCAGAGATGAATCAGCACACAGTTGAAAGAGCGAGAAGGTCAGAACTCATCAGAAAATCATTTAGTCTCATTTCATCATCGCTGGGGAGCAAAGAAACCAACTTAGAGAGGGTAATTTGTGCTAATATAATGTTTGCAGCGTACAGAGCGTTGTATGCTAAATGGGGTCTGCAGGGCCTGTTTAGCATGGCAGCTGTTCTTGAAGAGCCTCTAATAAACTTTCATTGAACCATGTTAAAAACACACTTGTTTTGCCCAGCATTTTGCTGACAACTTTGTTGGTCAGTAAGCGTAATTGAAATTTATTGTGGTCCAATCTACTCCTATATCGATGGAAATTAGCAAAAAAAAAACAGTTGGCATTTCTGTGTGGAGTTTGCATGCTCTCCGCATGTTTGTGTGGGTTCCTCTGGGTGCTCTGGTTTCCCCACAGTGCAAATAAATGCACTATACATGAATTGAATAAATAAAATTGGCTGTAGTGTATTCCCATTTCATCTCCGTGTGTGAATGTGAGAGTTTATGGGTGTTTCCCAGTACTGGGTTGTATAAAACTTATGCTGGAATAGTTGCCGGTTCATTAAGCTGTGGTGACCTCTGTAATAGAGACTAAGCTAAAGGAAAATGAATAATGAATGTTTGTCAATGAGGGCGGTACAGTGGGTATAGCGCTGTCTAGCAAAAAGGTCACTGGTTTGAGCCTCGGCTGGGGCAGTTGGTATTTCTGTGTGGAGTTTGCATGTTCTCCCCCACAACTCCAAAGACCTGTGCTATAGGTGAATTAGGTAAGCTAAATTGTCCGCAGTGTATTTGTGTGAATAAGAGTGTATGGGTGTTTTCCAGTGATGGGTTGCAGCTGGAAGGGCATCCGCTACGTAAAATTTATGCTGGATAAGTTGGCGATTCATTCTGCTGTGGTGACCTGATTAATAAAAGGACTAAGCTGAAAAGAAAATGAAAGAATGAATGTGTCAATGATGCATTGAGTTAATCAAAAATGACAATTTGTAATGGGCAAAAATGAATCGTGATTAATCGTATCCAAAATAAAAGTTCCTTCGGACATAATTTAATAATAATAATTTAATAATGATAATAATAATTACATTTTATACGATTTTAATGCACACCCTACTGCCAATCAGAATCAAGAATTTCAACAGACCATGGAATAATATATATATATAAATACACACTTGCATGCATTTAATGAAATAAATGTAACTCTTAACTCTTTAAGGTGCACTGTCTGAAAATATTTTTTGGCCCACATCTTGTATTGAATAATATACTGACACAACTCTGATAAATAGTAAAAAGCAATTAAAATAATAATCATAACCTATGTATGAAAGGTCAACCAGGTGGTTATGATGCCTGTTAAAGGGTTAAAAAAAGATTTAACTTAAAATATTTCATTTCAGCACTAATATGGTATCATTTAAGACCTGTCTGACCAAAATTGTTATGTGTGTATATTTACAGACATTTACAGGAAACAGTGACACAGACACAGTGGTCCAACACAAACTCCCTCATTCAATCAGAACTCGATATATGCGTCTTCTGCCCATAGAGGGAAGCCCGAGAGGAGGAATGGGTCTACGGCTAGAGGTCTATGGCTGTACATATAGTGAGTGATGTATTGCATTTGATTTGCTGCTGCTGCTGTTGTTTTCTGAACCAATGTTTTGTTTTGTTTTGTTTTTTTATCACATACCTACATAAACCAAATTGTCAAACAGTTTTCCATATGTTTAAATATTTTAAATTTACTTTTACTCAAACCTCATGCCAGATGTGGGTTGGTGTTTTCTTCAGTAGAATATTAAATATTCTTAAATAATGATTTTGGGGGGGTCCACCAATGACTACCAGCTCTTGAAATTAAAAACATATAGATGTAAAAAATAATAATAGCCATGGCTCCAGATGATAGACTGATGAGCATACTACATTATGTGCACTCTCAATTGACAAGACTGACATTTATTTCAACATCTGATATCTATAATTCTGCAAAAGGAAGCTTGCACTCCAGATTATTGTGAATATTCTTAAGACAGTTAATAAAATGTGGAATAAAGGTAATAATGGTGTAAATATTATTAATAATTTGTTAATATTATGTTTATTGCACGTTCTGCTTCATTACAACTCTGTGTATCTTGAGGAGCCATGGGAATTAATGCCGTTTTGCTTGTGTTTTTTATTATTAACATTGATTTGAGTTTAATTAATCAATCTAAAATATTCTTTAACGTTCTGCAAAAAAAATAAAAGTTATCTGTCTAAGATTGCCTGAGGTTTTATTTTTGGTAAACTACACCTTTAAGATATTATGTTGTGTGTTTATTTAATTTTTCAAGCATTTATCCTTAACAAAATGAGGGGAAACAAATTGGACAAAAAAATAAAAAATGCATGATCCATTAAGTTTTATTAGGAAACTGTGTACCATATTTAAATGGATACTTCACCTATGAATTAAAATGACCTCATTATTTACTCTCTCTTTATAAGTTTTGTTCTTCTGTTGAACACAAAAAAAAAGATGTTTTGAAAAATGCTGGTTGCCGGCACCCATTGACTTTCAAAGTGGGAAAAATTATACTATGGAAGTCATTGGGCTAGCATTTTTTCAAGATATCTTCTTTTGTGTTCAACAGAAGAAAGAAACTCAAATTGGTTTTGAACAAATGAAGGATTTGTATATTGTATAACTGTATGTTGGGCGACCCAGAGATAGGTTGCGGCTGGAAGGGCATCCGCTGCGTAAAAACATGTGCTGGATGGGTTGGTGGTTCATTCCGCTGTGGCGACCCCAGATTAATAAAGGGACTAAGCCAAAAAGAAAATGAATGAATGAATAAATAACTGTATATTATTGTAACTATAACATAATAACTGTAAAATTTTGTAAATATAAAGAATTTTCATTTTTGTGTGAACTATCCCTTTAAGATTTGAAGACGTTAGCTGCCTTTAAAAATTCAGCACAGCTTAATTTTTAAGTCAACAGGAAGTACCAGAGCAGACAGATGTGGCAAGGTCAGAGAAAGTGCACAGAGCCGAGGGTCTTCTCACATTCTCTTTGATCATCTTTCTGTCCTCCTCAGAGTCAGACGTGGCTGACTTTGACGGTCGCAGTGCCTTACTCTACCGGTTCAACCAGAAGTCCACCAGCACAGTGAAAGACGTGATATCCCTGAGATTCAGGAGTCATCAGGCAGAAGGCGTTCTGGTTCATGGAGAAGGACAGAGAGGAGATTTTCTGACTCTGGAGCTTCAGAGAGGAAGACTCATTTTGCATCTCAATTTAGGTGAGTGGAAGAGAAGGGCAGAACATTAGAGAAGCAAGAATAAGAATGGAGTGGATTTATTTTCCCTCCCCAAAGGAGTAGGAAATTCCTCAAGAGTCTCATCTTGTATTATTCGAAATGACCTTCTATCTTTTTATTCAACCTCCTGCACAAATGCTTCTTGATGGAGCCAAAACGATGTGATAAGTGGATATAGAAAGACAGACAGACAGACAGACAGACAGACAGACAGACAGACAGACAGACAGACAGACAGACAGACAGACAGACAGACAGATAGATAGATAGATAGATAGATAGATAGATAGATAGATAGATAGATAGATAGATAGATAGATAGATAGATAGATAGATAGATAGATAGATAGATAGATAGATAGATAGATAGATAGATAGATAGATAGATAGATAGATAGATAGATAAATGTGAAGGCAATTATGTGTATTAATGGATGGAAGGACAGTTAGAGTGATGGACAGATATATGGATACTTCAATTGATAGATGGATGAATGGACAGAGACAGTGATGGACAAAGGGATGGATGCATGGATGGATGGACGGACGGACAGAGTGATGGACAGACATTTGGATACTTCAATTGATAGATGGATGAATGGACAGATAAATAGGGATGGACAAAGGTATGGATGGATGGATGGATGGATGGATGGATGGATAGGAAGTTCGATGGATTGATGTATGTATGGATGGATGGATGGATGAACAGACAGAGTAATGGACAGATATATAGATACTTCAATTGATAGATGGATGAATGGACAGATAAATAGGGATCGGCAAAGGTATGGATAGATGGATGCATAGATGGATAGATTGATATATGGATGTATGTATGGATGTATGTATGGATGGATGGATGGATGGATAGGAAGTTCGATGGATGGATAGATGGATGGAGTGATGGACAAATATATGGATACTTTAATTGATAAATGGATGAATGGACAGATAAATAGGGTTGGACAAAGGTGTGGATGGATGAATGGGTGGATGGATTGATTGGATGGATGAATGGATGGATGGATGAACAGATAGTTAGTGATGGTCAGATATATGTACACTTCAATTGATGGATTCGATGAATGAATGGACAGATAGACGGTGATGGACAAAGGTTTGGATGGATGGATGGAAGGATGGATGGATGGATGGATGGATGGATGGATGGATGGATGGATGGATGGATGGACAGAAGAATTAATGGATGGATGGATGGGTGGATGGATAGATGGACAGATATTTAGATACTTCAATTGATAGATGGATGAATGGACAGATAGACAGTGATGGGCAGATGGATGGATGGATGGATGGATGGATGGATGGATGGATGGATGGATGGATGGATGGATAGACGGGGATGAACAGGTGTGCATGTATGAATAGATGAATGGACAGATAGAGTGATGGACATATATATGGATATTTAAATTCATAGATAAGTGGATATAGAAAGATAGACAGACAGACAGACAGACAGACAGACAGACAGACAGACAGACAGACAGATAGATAGATAGATAGATAGATAGATAGATAGATAGATAGATAGATAGATAGATAGATAGATAGATAGATAGATAGATAGATAGATAGATAGATAGATAGATAGATGGACAGACAGTGATGAACAAAGGTATGGATAATGGATGGATGGATGGATGGATGGATGGATGGATAGGAAGTTCGGATAGTTAGAGTTATGGACAAATATATGGATATTTCAATTGATGGATGGATGGATAGATAAATGGACAGATAGACAGTGATGGACAAAGGGATAGATGGATGGAATGATGGACGGTAGGATGGATGGATTGGTAGATGGATGGATGGACGGACGGACGGACGGACGGACGGACAGACAGATGGACAGATGGACGGAAGGATGGATGGACAGATAGACAGTGATGGACAAAGGTGTGGATGGATGAATGGATGGATGGACGGATGGTTAGAATGATGGACAGATATATGGATATTTCAATTGGATGGAAGGATGGATGGTTGGCTGGATGGATTGATGGATGGACGGACAGATGGATGGAAGGATGGATGGACAGATAGACAGTGATGGACAAAGGTGTGATGGATGGATGGACGGACAAACGGACAGTTAGTGATGGACAGATATATGGCTACTTCAGTTGATAGATGGATGAATAGACAGATAGTGAATAATGGACATGGAGTAATAGAATTAAGGTGTGGATGGATGGATGGATGGATGGATGGATGGATGGATGGATGGATGGATGGATGGATGGATGGATGGATGGATGGATGGGCGGATGGATGGATGGATGGATGGATGGATGAATAGAGATGGACAGGTACAGTATGTATAAACAATTTAATGAGTGATTGTAGATTTGCATAATTGGATGGATTTGTGGATGGAAAGTTATTGTAGATGGACAGATTGAAGATTGGTGAAACAGTTTGCAGAGATGATGCAAATGTCTGCCTTTGCTAAACTGCTTGGCTGAATTTTTGCTTATGTTCTCCAGTCTATGTTTCTAGTGTCTTTCTCTGTACAGATGATGCCAAGCCCCAGTCTGGTGGTCGCTCATCATCTGTCATGTTAGGAAGCCTGCTGGATGACCACCACTGGCATTCTGTTCAGATTGAGCGCTTTAACAAACATGTCAACTTTACCGTGGATGGACACACTCAACACTTCCGTAGTCTAGGACAAGAGGACACCCTGGAGATAGACTATGAGGTGAGATCTGAGTGTATATTCTCGTAAATCTGAATTTATAATTAATTTGTTTCCATCCCTACGTTATTTATGTTATTGGTTTAGATAACAGAAAATATGACTACACTACGGACGCTTGAACAAAGAAAAAGAAATCCTTGTCAAAACAATAAGAAGGAAAAAGAATAAGATCTATTACTGTGACATGCATAAATATATCCCACTCCCTTGTTATCTGAAACCAAGTTTCAAAACATTTTATTCAATCACTGTCACCGCAAACTTATGAAAGCCTGAAACAAAGTACCACAGAGAACAAAGTCAATGATTCCTGTCATCTCATCAACCGTATTGATGTAAACTATAGAAACACACAAAGGCATCAGAAGTTTGTTGGAGTCTATAAGATATTTTTTTGTTGTTTCGTGGTTTTGTTTTTTAAAATAAGTATCTTATGGTAACAAATTCTGCGATTATTTAATCAAAAACGCTGTCAAAGCAGCATTACTATTAAAACAACTGTTTTCTAATAGGGTTGTCGCGATACCATTAATTAATCTTATGATGCTATACCAGCTGAAGTATCATGATACCAAATAGTATTGCAATACTGTAATTTCTAACTCAAATTATAAAAGAAATTGTCAGAAATACTATACAGTATTCATGTTATAATAAGCCTACTTGAATTTAATTCATAAATCCCTTAAGGACAAAAATTATTATTTGCACCTCACTTCACCTAAAATTTATTCATTCTTTTTGTTTATTTTGTAGACAACTGACCAACAAAAAACACATTAAAATAAAATACAAATTATACAGAACAAAATTAGGCTATATGAAGTTGTCAAAAATTGTTTCAATGTTTTCTGTTGCTATTTTGGGTTTTTCAGTCTTATCAGGTAACAATTCAAAGTAATTCAAAACTTCACTTTGTGAGTCATTCTTTTAAAGAGATTGTTGCGGTTGTTGTAGCTACTAAATCATATTAACAGGAACAGAAATGAACCGATTCGGATGTTCATTGGAACTGCAATAGGCTACCATAAAAGGCGCAAATTCTACACAGTTTTGCAACCTTAAAGGGCTCCACAGACTATTCAAATAAAATGGTCTATTGTTGCACAAACGTGTGAGCATTTTAGACACTTTTCCACATGCAACATTATGTATTGTAGATAAACCATTACTGACCGATACTACCGTTTACAAACTACAGTGGCACCGCCAGTATTTTATAGCCATAGTATCGCGATACTACCATAGTACCGGTAAACCATGCAACCCTATTTTCTAATATATTATAAGATCTACTTTGATTCAAAGCTGAATTATCAGCAGGCATTACTCCAATGCTTCAATGTCACATAATAGTCTCACAGTGTTTTCATAAACCATTCTAAGATGCTTTTTTTTTTTGCATATTTATTGTGATCAATGTTTAAACTGATTTGCTGTTTATTATTTTTTGTTCTGTGATGCATGTTTTAGAAATTATTTTGAGAAAAATATTTCAACATTTTTCTTTCATTTTAGAAATAAACCTTTTTTTAATGCAGTATTGTTTATAGGCCTGTCACAATAATCAATATATCGGCTTAGCGCACAACACATGGCCATGACCCTCAAAAATTTTTGGTGATGCAATATGTATATATATATGTGTGTGTGTGTGTGTGTGTGTGTGTGTGTGTGTGTGTATATATATATATATATATATATATATATATATATATATATATATATATATATATATATATATATATATATATATATATATACAGTATTTGCTATAATTTGCCAGATCTGTTCCTTTTTTCCAATTGTTTTTGCCTTGCACTTTTTGGTTAACATTATTATTATTTTTATTTGTTTAGGATATACATTTTCACATTCTGATTCCAATGCCTAATTATTAAATTGTTAAAATGACTATAATTAAATATTTTTAAGAATAAAATATTATATGTTCTTTGGAAGAGTGTACTTGCATAAAATGTGTGGCATAAAGTGAAGTTTATAAATAAACTAATTTCGACAGGAGCTCATGCTTATGATTGATGGCAGCTGGTCCTCATTAGCTGATGCAAGATTCACCAATCAGACGATTCCTAAATCAGTATAAATAACCAGAGTATCTTACCTTAGCCATCTTCGTCTTGAAGAATCCCCCCTTCCACCCCTACTCCTCCCCTTTTCTTGTCAGGGCAGCACGGAGGCTCAATGGTTAGCATCATTGCCTCACAGCAAGAATGTCACTGGCTCAGATCTTACCTAGCCAAGTCGGCATTTCTGTGTGGAGTTTGCATGTTCTCCCCGTGTTTGCGTGGGTTTTCCCCAGGCTCTCCAGTTTCTTCCCACAGACCAAAAACATGTATCATAAGTAAATTGACAAAACTAAATCGACATCGTAGACACGCTTTGAATTCAATATACACTCTCCATAGCTATTTACAGTGAGGGAAATAAGTATTTAATCACACTGTGATTTTTCAAGATCTCCTACTTAGAAATCATGGAGGGGTCTAGTATAGGTGCAATTCCACTGTGAGAGACAGAATCTAAAAATAAAAATGCAGAAATCACATTGTAGGACTTTTTAACAATTTATTAGTAAATTACTGTGTAAAATAAGTATTTGATCACTTGCTTTTCAGCCAAATTTCTGACCCTCAAAGACCTGTTATTATGCTTTAAAATAGTCCAGCTACACTCTGCTCATGATTCTAATTTAGTAGCACTTGTTTGAGGTCACTAGCTGTCATAAAGACACCTGTGCACCCCACAATCAGTCAAAAGTCTAATTAGCAACATGGCAAAAACCAAAGAGCTGCCAAAAGACACAACAGATGAAATTGTAGACTTTCATAAAGCTGAAACTTCTACGGGGCAATTGCCAAGAAAGAGCAACTGTTGGAGCAATTGTCAGAAAATGGAAGAGGCTAATGATGACTGTCATTGTTATTCAGACTGGGGCCCCACGGAAGATCTCTCCTCGTGGGGTATTAATGATGCCAAGAATGTTCTAGAATTAGTCCAGAATTATGCTGAATTATGCAGAATTATGAGCTGATCAATGCCGTGAAGAGAGCTAGGACCACCGTTTTCAAGGGTACTATCAGTAATACAGTATGTCATGTTTTAAAACCATGCATCGCACGGAAGGTTCCCCTGCTTAAGTTAGCCCACGTCAAGACCCATCTGAAGTTTGCCAGGGACGATCTGGATGGTCCAGAGTATTCATGGGAGAAAGTCCTGTGGTCAGATGAGACCAAAAATCCCTCCTTCAGTGTGTGCAAACCTGGTGAAGAACTACAGGAACCCTTTGACCTCTGTAATTGTTAACAAAGGCTTCTGTACTAAATATTTAAAATGCTTGACTCAAGTGATCAAATACTTATTTGATACAGTAATTTACAAATAAATTGTTAAAAAATTATATAATGTGATTTCTGCATCTTTATTTTTAGATTCTGTCTCTCACAGTTGAATTGCAATTATGCTGAAAATTCCAGACCCCTCTATGATTTCTAAGTAGGAGATTTTGAAAAAATCACAGTGTGATTAAATACTTATTTCCCTCACTGTATAATCTACATTTACCATTATCAAGCAGGGGAGTTCTCGAGACCTACCTGAGCTCAGACTCTCCTCTCGCCCTGCAACGGGAGGGAGCCCCGGGCTCGAGGATCTCACAAGCTCAGGGCTCTCTCCCGGGACAGCATGCCAAACACGCTTTATAATCAATCATCAGCTAAGGGCGAACTCTTGAAATGTTCTTAAAATGGCAATAATATCATTTATCGCAATATATTTTGGTGCAACACTAACAGCCCAAAGACTTTGTCTAATCTTCTTCCAGAACCCTCCAAATATCATCGTAACTCATTTTCTTTGACTTTTCACCTTCAGTTCCTTATTTTTTTAACCTCCACCATTCCCCCATTTATTCGTTTGTGTGTATAAGTGATTATTTCAAACATGCGAATGCACATCCCCTGTTTTTTTGGTTCTTTTTACTCATTCCCGCTTAAATGATTAATGGCTTCAATACTCAAGGAAAATTGATACCATTTATTATAGATTAACCTCTTTGCAAACAGCTGAAATATTTACCACTTCTCTTCCTTTCTTTTTTTCTATGCCTTGTTTTTTTTTTTTTTCCAATCTTGACAAGGGCAGAAAAATATACAATTTTCTCATGAAGATTGTGAGTGCCTATTTGATACTTTGTACCATTACTGTCAGAGAGCAGCACTCAAAATAACTAAGTGCAGCAATACCACTATTAAAACCCAGATAGACAATTGCTTCAAATGCTCTGTTTTTACACAGCTGTAATTAATGGATAAAATACAGGTGAAAACAGGTCTGCAAAGTAGTCGCTTGCCTGCTAAACAAACAGTATTGTTACTGATCTCTGGGATATGTGTTTGTTTTGTGTGTTTGTTTGTGTGTGTGTGTTTCTGTGTTTGCGTGGCCTTATTCAAGCTCAGTTTCGGCGGAATACCTTTGCCTGGCAAACCTGGGACGTTTCTTCATGAAAATTTCCATGGCTGCATAGAGAACCTCAACTACAACGGCGTCAATGTCATTGACATGGCAAAGAGACGAAAGCCACAGATTTATACCGTGGTAAGCTTGAAGTTTAACCATTGCAATTACAAGTGAAACCATAAATAACACTTTTCAACATGCCTGTCTATTGTAGGAATCAAACGGCACCTTAGCTTGTTTGTTTGAAGACCATCAAATCCCACTCACTGTCAAAGTTGAGATTCGAAATCTTGCTTTTCACAAGTCAGTGTGAGACCAGGCTTTGTTGACGTGTTTGTAGCGTTGCCACTTAAACAACTTTATTCGCACAACATGCATTTATATCCGGTGCAATTTACAGCCACGTCACTTGGCAAATTACAGTAGCTCAGTGTGTATTGCAGTTGTGTGAAGTTGTGTGCATCGCACCATAAAAGAGCTCTCTTTCTCTAATTAACAGGCTGTGAAGTCTCTCGTCTTGTCCATTTCTCTCGCGCGCTCTCCGGGTGGTTTAATACACTTATCACAGACAGGAAAATAAGGAAGAGCAATGTCACATAGTGATCTTCATTTTGTTTTCCCCTCCCTCTTGTCAGAGGCATTTTAAGATAAAGATCCTCTTTTCTCTACAGCACATGCTGAATAAGAAGCTCCACATGTTACTGAATGAATGATGTTCATGGGGAGCTGGAGCTACTTTTTATTAAATGAATTGTTGCAGAACAATGTAATTTAAGCCTGCAGGACTCCCTTGATATTATAATCACGATTGTTAATTCTAATTAACAGACTGCAGATTAAAATACATATTTTTTTTGTGCAGCAACTATAAGCTATTTTAATGTAGGTTACACTTTCAAAACATCACACTGGTCAACAAAACAAAACAGCACCCCTTCATTTTTGCCAACAATCGGCTTTAATGCTTATGTTGTAAATAGGAAATTTAAAGGTATCAGGCAACATAGGCTCGTTCTGAAAACGTAGCCCTATATACATTTCTGGAGATCTCAAATTATGTAGCCAGAAGTATGTATGGCTGCAGTTTGTTTTAAAACGAACAATACCGATTGCCTTAGTCATGGCGAAGAACGGTTTCAGAAAGCGGTAAGGCAAAAACAGAAGTCAAAAAATTAAATAAACAAGTAAATAACAGGGTGAGAATGTGGTAAAATCTGAAAAATCAGGCGAGGGCTTTTCTTTTTCTGGATTGCTTTTTTAAAACTGTCGGTTGGTTCCACACAATTCATTCATGTTGTCCCAACACAAATCGATTAAGTTAACTTAACACGTTTAACAAATTTATGTGGACTGAACATAAAAAAAATTAAGTTGTCCCAATGAAATCTCAAGAATTGTATTGTTTCAGCTTATTTTAATTAAGTAGTTTGAACAAGTATTGCTGTCAATCAGTGCTTTTGAAAATACTATTGGTTGGGTTTAGGAAAGGTGGAGGGTGGGTGAGTCAGTCAGTCAGTTGGCAGCGGCCTCTGGTAGATTTATGCAAGAACAGCAGGCGCAAATGGGACTCGCAAGATAAATTTGAGAACTGAAAAAACGTACACAGCGGCCTCTGATGGATTCGCGAAAACAAAAACTGAACGTAGCTCCTGGGACGTATTTGGGACTTTCCAGAAATGTATATAGCGTTACGTTTTCAAAATGAGCCTGGGTTGGTATCAGCACTTAAGTATTAAGAACTATTGAGTTATACTTGGATTTTGTAAAATCGTGGTTCTTTTAGATCCCTTTTAAAGCGTTTTATCAAATTGAAGTTCACAAAAGTAGCGAATATTTTAAATGATACAAGCTGAACTTCTTTTTATAAAAGGTTTTAAATTTGGACAGAGACAGCCAAAAATGTATTGTATGCTGCTTAATGAGATTTGCTTTCACATTATGCCTAAAATGTTGTTGTGGATTATTATTGGAATTCTGGTTATACAGTAAACCGGCATTAGTATTTGACTTATTTTACACAACTATGAAGACAAGATTAAAATTTTTCAAGTTCAACATAGATTAGTTTTGGCTCAATATTCTGTTTATTTTCAAATGTAATACTCAATAACATATAATTGTTATGCATTGATATATTTAAATATAATCCACTTTTAATTAATTCATTTGTATATATGATTTTAAACTCACATTTAATTGTTTTTCAGTTAAATGTGTATCTGTTTGAGTAAAATAGTTGTAAAAGAGGGACGATGACAATGGAGTTGGGGATCCACATGCAATTTATTAAACAGAAAATGGTCAGACAGGCAACGGTCAAACAGGAGCAATTGGGTACATACAAGAAAATCCGGAAGTGTAGTCAGGTCACAGGCAAATGTTCGATACAGGCGGCAGACAACCTAAACAAGAGAACAAGGCAAAGGTCAAACATGGAGAGACTAAACCAGGAAAATGCTTCGTAATGTTCCAAACAGACTCAGCAATGTGTGTGACAAAGTGAGCAGTCAATAAAGTCTGAGTAATACGTCCTTGAGCAGCTCCTAGCTGTGTGTGTGTGTGTGCAATCAACGGAGAACTGGAACAGGTGTGTGTGTGTGGTGCCTGAAGGAAGTTGTAGTTCAAATGGTGTCAGAAATGTAGTCTGATTGATAATGCATGTTTTCCAGCAATCTGCAAAGCCTGGATCGCTGGTGATCGTGACATAGTTACAGTACATGATTATTATTATATTTTTCTTGTGTGGACATTTGTACCTGGCTTAAAAATATCTCAAAACATGTTTAATTGAATTGTGAAAATCTCCTTGTTTGGTCTAAGGGTGTTAAATGTCTTTATTAAAGAAAAATGCTTACAGAACCTTACAAAGCCTCTGGAAAATTAGTTTATTGTGTGCAGTTTTATATATATATTTTTTTTTTTAAATGACATTTTTGTTAACGATTTCTTTGGCAAAAACCATTTGAGAGACCTTCAGGGGTCTACAGTCCCCAGTTTGAGAAATGCTGAATTTATATTGCCTAAGTGAAGGTAAAAGAAAAATTACTTTGTGATTTGAATCCTTCCACCAGCTATTACTTTAATAATTCACTTACTGTGTTCATCTTTTATTTTTTTCCTCCGTCTTGCTTTTCATTGTTCTTTCATTTTTCAAATCTGTACTCCAAGACACTCTATTATTGTTTCCTTCCCTCTCTTTTCCTTATTAAGGGCAACGTGACGTTCTCCTGCTCGGAGTCCTCCTCAGTCGCAGTGACGTTCCTCAGTTCCACAGGCAGTTTCCTGGCGCTCCCTGCAGATTACAATACGGAGAGTCTTTCTGTTCGCCTTCAGTTCCGCACATGGAATCAGGAAGGGCTGCTGTTTTCAGTCGCACTCTCTCATGACCCAGACCCCATTAACCTGCTCCTGCGGCTCAGCCAGGCCCGGCTGCTCCTCTTGCTCTCTGGAGGACCACAAAACTCTGCTCAGGTTTTCAGCGGTGAGATTTGTAGGAGCTATAGCATTTCATTCGTGAATACATTTTTGGATATGTACATTGATTAAGTGTCAGTGTAGATAAATAAAGGGGTTATATGTAAGACTTTTCATTCGTTCATTTCTTTTTTTTTTATAGCCAAAGCTTTAAAACCTTTCCTTGCCAAAAGACCTTTCCTGACTTCCTTATAAAAGTATGTAGACGGATTTTTATATGAAGGACTTTTTTTTCAAGCCTGTTTTTGATGTACATGATGAGTTTTAAAGGTTTAGTTATTAATTAATGCTGTTCTGTTGCTTTTGATTAGTTCTCTTGGTTAATTTGCACAGAAGGACACATAATAGAACAAGTTCTATTTTTATTAGGCTTTATGCAGGGTGTGAACAGGGGGGGTCAACTTTTTCGGTAATGTTATTTGGTGTAATACATGCTTCGTTGAATCAAATTCATTCATTCATTAAGTTTCTTTTCGTTTTAGTCCCTTTATTAATCTGGGGTCGCACAGCGGAATGAACCGCAAACTTATCCAGCATATGGTCCACGCAGCGGATCCAGCTGCAACCCATCTCTGGGAAACACCCATACACTCTCGCTCACACACATACACTACGAACAATTTAACTTACCCAATTCACCTATAGTGCATGTCTTTGGACTTGTGGGGGAAAACCAGAGCACCCGCAGGAAACCCACGTGAACATGGGAAGAACTTGCAAACTCCACATAGAAATGCCAACTGACCCAGCTGGGGCTCGAACCAGCATCCTTCTTAGTATTTAAGTAGCAGATATTAGTATTTAGGATGCAGATCAGAGCAAACTATCCCCCCCAATACATGTTGTTTTCACATCCTTCAAGGGAATCCTGCATTATTTGGGGGTCAGTCCCCCCCCCCCCCCCCCCCCCCCCCCCCCCCCAAACCCCCCTGTAATTCGCACCCTGGCTTTATGTAAATGATTTATTTTTTCAGTTTTTGTAGGGATTATTAGATGCCAGTGTTTCTTGTCATAGCTCTGCAAATATTTCATTTCAAAAACAGTATCTTATCTATTCTGTTCTTTAAAATTAAATGATCAAAACAGTAATTCAAGTGAGAAATATTTTGAATGTCGCAGTAAACCATGTTGAGCTCTACTGTAAGGTTTCTATTAAAATTACTTATCAGTTAAAAACATTTGTGAGAAATTAATTGTAATCGGTTACATTACTTTAATGAAGTCAATTTAAGTAGGGTAACTTGTAATCTGTACCCTATATTTAAAGTAACCTACCCAACAATAAGTATGTTTACATGGACACCAACAGTGATGTAAAGTAACAAATTACAAATGCTCAAACTACAGTAATTAAGTAGTTTTTCTCAGAAATGATAATTTACTAAGTAGTTTTAAAAATGCGTACTTTCCCTTGAGTACATTTTTGTGCTGTATCGATACTTTTACTCCAATACTTTCCTTCAACCTGCTGTCACTACTTTATTTTTTCTTGTCTATGGGGATTAGAAAAATCAGTCCTGTGATTCCTGTCCAATCAAATCGCACATAGAAGGTAAATCACATCATAATGAACTACCTCAAGACATGAACGATTTATAATTGCAGAAAAACTGCATGGAAGCATTAAAAGTGTCTAAGAAGAAAGTGTTCAAAATCTTTCCCGTAATGTCTGAGAGACTGTTTAGATGCATGTCACTGATGAGAAGATGTCAAATGTTTACTGTATGATGATCAAAATGGCATCGTGACGTCATGGGGACTTTGTATTTTGTTTGGAAATAAAAATCGTGTTGACATCAGAACCCACTTAAGGCTGATGTCAATGTTCAACGTCCAACCTAAAATTAACCGGCTTGACGTTGTGTGGACGTTACCACTATGATGCTGGATGTTGGATTTTGGTTGCCATACCGGACAAATAAATGTCAGTGATTGATGTCAATATGACGTTGGTTTAAGATGCTGGCTTGACATTGGATTTTGGTCACTTTCCAACACAACCTAAAATCAATTTCATTTGACATCATCATTGGACATCAAAATAACATTGTCCTTAGACACTGGCTAGACATTGAATTTTGGTCACCTGACATCACAACCTAAATCTAACCTAATATTAACGTCTTATGACGTGTGCCTGCTGGGCAGTAACTACTGTAGATGCACTACAAAATGTTACGTTTACACACATCCACAAATTACATGTAAATGCATCAGCTTTTTCCGCATGATATCACTACTCACTCATGAGTACTTTTGAAAGGTCTAATTTTTACTCATACTTTGAGTACAATTTACAACAGATACTTTTAATCTACTTGAACTACATTTTTCAGGCAAGTAATGGTAATTTTACTTGAGTATGATTTTTCAGTTCTGTTTCCACCACTGGACACCAATAATCTGACTTTAATACGATTAAGAAAATATTCTAATTAAGAGTCTACCATCTAAACAGCAATTTTTGATTATTTTAATTCGATTAATGTCATAATTGAATCAAACAGAAATGGAATTAAGATATGTAGAGTATGCTGATTTTATTAGCATTATTGAAGTTCAGTACAGACATGTAAACACCTTAATCAAACTATTGCCGTCATGTAGGATTTTCATCACATTTTTTGACAGGATAGTCAAAACACACACGGCTGTTTGACACTATTATCTGCACCTACTGAGTCAGTAAAATGCAGAGGCTTTTTGCCCATAAGGCGTGAGGTAACAACTCCATTAAAACAACACTCATGAAATGTTTCTGAATGAATGTGAAAGTGCCCAACTGCAGTTTAAGTCGCCAAATTAAAAATTAAACACCCAGAATTACATGAAACTCTGGAGGAAACAAAGATAGCGTAGTGATGCAATGACGTTAATCTATGTTATAACGTAAAACCGGATCGTGAAAGGAACATTCAAAAAGCAACTCATGTAAACACCTTAATCATAGTATTGTCTTATTCAGATTAAGGCAAATCATTTGATTACTGATAGTCATTGTGTATACGTTTAACTTTCTCTTGTGTTACATATAGGCATGAACAGCACATTGTTAAAAACAAATTCACTTAGTGGCCACTGGTGTCTAATAAAACGAGTTTCTGAATTATACGTTGTGCCTTCTTAAGTGATATATTCACTTTCATTCTACCTAATATATCCTGACTCTTTGTGTTACAGGTCAGAATTTAAATGATGGACAGTGGCACTCCATATCCGTTGAGGTCAAAGGTGAGAAGGTGTCTTTAACAGTCAACAACCAAAAGCCTGTCACCATGGAAATCAATGGACGTAGCCAAACCCCACAGAGAACAACCATCTATATTGGAGGTACAGCATTAGAAATTCAAAAAGACAGTTCATTCTTACTAGCTGTATTCAAATTCGGCAATAGTAACTTATTTTGATCTATTATCTACAAAGCTCAGTTCTGAACTAGCCTAATAGCTGCGGGCAAAGAGCAGTTATTATCCGAAACATTTTCCTGAATGCAAGGGACAATTTTCCTCTACATTATTAACTCTAACCTCCATCAACCAAACGTTCCTCATATTCCTGAGTAAAATACAGGCTTGACAAGCTGAGAGCATTCTTAGAGTCTATTCATTTCACACGTACAGCTGTTATTCCCAAATGCCCTTCTTTTTTCTGCCTTTTTTAGTTCATTCTGGCAGCTTTAACCACATTCAATTACTGTAGAGGATAAATGCGTTTTCTTTAAAGCTGTTGCTGAAATCTCTGACTCAAAACTTCCAATGTCTTAACTAAGACCACTAAATCTCTCATTTTGCTTGCTTCTGGGACAATGCTGAGTCCTGCTGAGATTTTATAAGCTGCTTTGCATGAATTCCTCAGAACAGAGATTTGTCTTTGTGCGACTTGGTATTAGTTGTGGATGTTGTTTTTGATTTAAAAGACAGTAAGTTGGAATTTTCCATTATTTTAGGCTGCCCTTTATTCCAGAGCAATTTCAACTGTGAGAACCCCAGCAGAGGATACCAGGGCTGCTTTCGGCTCCTTTTAATCAACAACCATCCGGTCAACTTCCTACAGATCCAACAGGAAAACATGGGCAACTTTAGCCAGATTAGCTTTGATGTCTGCAACATACAAGATAGGTCAGTTTCCCTGTTTATTTCTTGTGATTGTACTGTATGTTTTTATGTGAATCATTCTGCATGAAATGTACAGATCTGAATCATCTCTGTTACTGTGCGTTCACACCGAAAGCGGCGAAAGCGTCAAGGTAGCCAGAAGTCATTTATTTCAATGGGAGCCGTCGGCGATTAGCAGCAAGGAGCAGATCTTCTGCGCATCTTCGCCAGGGTGGGCATCGTGGAAAGTTCAAATCAAGTCAACTTTATGGTAATGAGCTATAATGCGGTTTGGCGGCAAGCAATCGGAATGTTGAAGTTACTAGGGCTGCTCGATTATGGGAAAAATCATAATCACCATTATTTTGGTCATAATTGTAATCACGAATATTCAAAACGATTATCAGTTGAAGTTAAAATTATTCGCCCTCCTGGAATTTTTTTTTTTTTTACAAATATTTCACAAATAATGTTTAACAGAGCAAGGAATTTTTCGCAGTATTTCCTATAATATTTTTTTTCTGGAGAAATCATATTTGTTTTATTTTTGCTAGAATAAAAGTAGGTTTAAATATTTTGAAACCTATTTTAAGATCAATATTATTAGCCCCCTTAAGCAATATATTTTTTGATTGTCTGCTGAAGAAACTACTGTTATACAGTGACTTGCCTAATTACCTTAATTAAGCCTTTAAATGTCACTTTAAGCTGAATTCTAGTATCTTGAAAAATATCTAGTAAAATATTATGTACTGTCATCATAGCAAAGATAAAATAAATCAGTTATTAGAAATTAGTTATTAAATCTAATATGCTTAGAAACGTGTTAAAAAAAAATATTTCCGTTAAACAGAAATTGGAGGGAAAAGGGTCGCTAATAATTCAACTGTGTATATATACAGTTATTTTCCTCCCTGTAAATAAAAAAAGGGAAATAAATACAATAGAATAAAAATATTAAACAAACTGCTTTAAGCATCTTCACTGTAAGAAAAAATAAATAAATTATAGCTACAAAAGTCCTTCAGTCAAGAGCAGTAAGTGATTTTGTTCTTTTGTTGTTTGATTAATAATAAAAACAGTCGGCCGCAGGAATATTGTGTGCTGTCACTTTAAGAGCAGTACGGTTCTGATTAATGGTTTCATTTTCACATGTCTTTTGATTCTCAACTCCTTTATTACACAAATGAGGGTTAATATGAATAATCACTAAACACCGCGTTTTGACACAAATGTGCATGTATTTGACCATTAAAGCGCTCACATTAAGATGACTTTAGATGTGTGTGCTCTGCTCGTCTCTGAGGCTGAGCACACACTCACACAACAGCATGTGATCTCTTTCACGCTTTAAAAACATGAATGATTTGAATGTACATCAATGAATGATGCACATCCCGTGCTGCAAACGTTACATTACAATACATGCTTTTAGTAATATTCACGTGAATCTGAGCTCTGCAGAGCAACAAATGCGTACAACTGCAAAGGGGGCGGTATATGATGGAATAATCATTTTATCTCGATTAATGTTTTTTCATAATCGTTGGAAGGCAAAATCGAAATCAAAATAGAATTTTCGATTAATTGCACAGCCCTAACAGTTACTGTAAACTTTGGTTCCAACCACAGTTGTTCCCAAGCGTTTGATTGTTGCGGTAGCCTAATTTTCAATTATTTACGATGTTTTCTCACAGGGACATATATTTAAAAAAGGTACTGGCGAGTTGATAGCCAATAAAGCTATATATTTTTTTCCTTAAAAAAACAGGAATCTCATGCTAACTATAATGACAGTACAAAACAGTATTGCTGCTTTAGAATATTTCAGACATATGGACACATATTGGATAAATGGAGCAAAGCCAGGTCACACTTTATTTTGATGGTCCGTTTGTTGAATTTAAGTTACATTGCATCTACATGCCAACTAATTCTCATTAGATTATAAGTAGACTGTTAGGTTGGGGTTAGGGTTAGTGTAAATTAACATGTACTTGACATGTACTTATAGTCAGTTAATGGGTCACGAAACACCAAACACATTTTTTGAGCTGTTGACAGTCATATATGTGTCCCACGCTGCTATAAACACTATTAGGACACATATATTGCACTAAAAAGTGAAAATTGGTTGTTTTTGCGTTATTTTGAGCAAATTCGTTCTTCCGGTTTGAAACAAATTTTTGAAGCTACATCACGGCCATGAGATACTTAGGTGTAAATCCAGCCTGGAGAGTGGCTGTCTGTCTTTTCGAGAACATTGTGACGTATCTGAGTGTGCGGCATTAATTCATGACAAAGACGTGCTTCAAACCAATCAGCGCGCTCTATTGTGTATGACGTGAAACTTCATTAATATGCATGATAGCTCCGGAGACTGTTTACCTGTTTACACTGTTCAGACGGCAGAGAGACGCCACGTTATGTTGCCAAAACAAGTGAAAGAACAAGAATTTGGAGACAAGAGTCGTCGGTGTTGCGTTTATTAGTGTGCTGCAATGAAGGTTTTGTTTTCATTTTCCCTCTATGAGTGAGGAGCTGGACTCACGTGTGGATTACAGTGCACGCGATAGAAATGTGTTTCTAAGGAACCTTTTTTACCCGAGAGATTTTCGCATCTGGAAATGATGAAATCCGGATTTGCCGCTCGTCTCCTTTTAATAAAAAGACACAGCTCCAGTTTGATTGTCTTGTCTACAGATTTGGGAAGTGTGTTTGCAGTGCAGTGCCCTTTGTTTAACCCAGATTGCAAAGTTAGGTCGTATGGTCAGCAGTGCTCTTTCAGTTTTTAAAGACATACCATAGTCAAAATGATTTAGTTACTAAATTTACAGTATGTTAATATCACTGCAATATTATAGTATTATAGACTGAAAGATCCGCTGTAAATGCTGCTCTCCGAGTGTAAACATGTAAACACAAACTATTCCTGTCGTGCAGGATTTTCGCCGCATTTTGTGACAGGATAGTGTATACACACATGGCTTTCTGACGCTACCTACCGAGTACATAAGTTACAGAGAAATGCGGAGGATTTTTTTCTCTCATTCGCCGTGCGGTATCAAATCAGCGTCTGTGTGTTTGTTTTGCCTGTGAAACTCAGCGCGTGCCCAAATGGAAACGCCCTTCTTTGCAAAACCTACCCTCTTTCCCTCCCCCGACACTCCCACATTCCCAGAGCTGGACACGCCCAACTTTCCTGAGTTTTTTCAAACTAGAGGTGTGAAAACACCCTGCTGAGACAGGCGGTTTCGTGGCCCTTTAAATGTCTGTTGAAGGAGCAGTAATACTCAAATGGGCCATCAAAATAAAGTGTTACCCAAAGCCACACTACACACAACAACTTGATCTTCCATAGTAAATGAATTTGATAAAAAATGCACAATATTTTCACACTAGAAAGCATGTTTTCATAAAGGAATGTAACTGATTTGCTGATATGCTGCAACGCCCCTTTAAATATGAGATCAATTTAGCGAATTTTGACGCTCTCGCCACCTTTGGTGTAAACGCACAGTTAGGGCTCTGTGATATTGACGAAAAATGTATATCTATGTTTTAGATGGGTATTTTTCAATAATTATATTGCAAAAAAATTTGATGTGTTTTCTGCTGGTACCTTAGAATAAATGACACTAAAACCACCAATACAAGTGACAAGAACAAAAACGCATACCTGGATATTTCTGCATTCATAACTTCAATTATGAGGCCATTCTAGCTGCATTCCAACAGGCATCATGTAGGGAATTCTTTTGGATTCTCTTGGAACTTTTTTTGCAAAATAAGAGACATAATGTCACCTTGAAGTTTGTTTAAAAAACAATATTATCATCATACCTGTCAACATCCCACCCCCCTCTAAAAAAAAAAAAAAAAAAAACTCAAACCTACCCAGAAAAACTACCAAAATGACCCCAAACTCATTAATCTGTTAGCTTCAAATGATAGAATACATAACAAACATATTAGAACATATTAAAAATAAAATAAAAGGTTTAGCCTATTAAAATCAATGTCCTATACATAAATTAAATCAAGTCATAAAATCTTGTTCACCTTTATTAACTGTATTTAAATATTGCTTAAAGTTACTATAGTTATTTAGTGAAGAGCAGCGAATCCCTCATTTTAATACACTGTTTTGTTTAATAACAGAGATTTACAGATCTACATTAAAAGCATACGATTACTTTCATGACTGTTTATGCTAATTTAATACTAAATTATTTGTGTTTAAAATAAAACACTCCATGACGGACGTGTTTGCATATTAATACACAAACACTCCCAAAACACAAATTACAAACACACCCAAATGCAAAAGTGTCCACTTTCACTCCTTTTAAATCATGTGTACAGAAGCTGATCTGGAAACAGTGTCTTTATCACTACAGAGCGTGTCCTTCAGTCAGCATCGATACATGACTGGACTGATTCAGAGGTTGCATAGGAAGGGTGACGGTTGACACATAGCTTTAATGGAAATTATGTAAATGCGGCCGTTTTAATAGAAATTTCAACGTGCTTTCAAGCCAAAATAAAGCAAAAGCATAATTCTCTTGAACAGTTTTTGCAGTTATATCACATTTGAGATCTGCTCTTTGATGCTGCTTTCATTTTTTTATAGAAAGATTAAGAATAGGGGATGATAGTGGGATAGAAAGGTAAAATACGGGAGAATCCTGGCAAAAATGGGAGGGTTGACAGGTATGATTATCATAGATGATAAATATTGCAAACTCCTCTTTCTATTATGAAAAGTTGAGGTGAGTTTGAGCAATAATACATAACAATAATAATAATAATAATAATGTGTAATGTTTACTTCAAATGACCGTGTTCAACCCAACAGGTGTTTGCCCAATCTGTGTGAACATGGTGGTCAATGCATCCAGTCTTGGGACCAGTTTGACTGTAACTGTTCTGGAACAGGATACACAGGAGCCACCTGCCATAACTGTGAGTTATGCAAAACAGCCTAGGTCTGCTCGATTACTCAGATGCAGGCTGCTGATACTGTATGTGCTTTTTCAGCTAACACCCATGCGGTGTCAGATTTATTATTTCAATGAAAAGCTTAATTATAAACATGTAAATTAACTATAAACAAACACATTGTGTGCAGAAGTTTTAATTGTGATTTTACAGGTGCCAACATCGTGTGGGAGAAAGTAGCCTATTAAATTTTACAATCAGATCTCAAATTAACTCTAGCTTTAATTAATTAGGTATTAAATTTCAGTTCATTTGGTGAGGTCTGACTTTGTTTTATTATTTCCTTTTCATTGCTCATTTAAAATGTATTTGTTTTGTAAACAAAATTCATTGCAATAGACAAATACTGATTACATTGTATCTTTAAATACGTATTCCATTTTATCACTAGCATAAATTATGGCATGCATAATGCATCACTTCACAGCTACAAGAATGCAATCTTAATGATGGTTTAAAACTGCTCACCAATTTATATAATTCATTTTGACATCTGTGTCTATGATAGTATACAGGGCTTGACATTAACACCCGCCAGCCTGCCAAATGCATGTAGATTTCATCTGTGGCGGGATAGGCAGACACCCCCACTAGCCACTTTGGCTGGTTGAAAATAATTTTGAAATTGCCAGAGCTTACTCATCCCTAGAGATTTGAATGTTCGGTTAAGATTGTTTGTCAATATGCACGCAAATGGGATCTTAGAACCGAGAAGCATCATGATTGATAACTTTTCCCGCGAGCTAAAGAAAGCAGGTGAGTACCGAATGAAAGGATGATCAGGCGCACGGTGAGACACAGGCGATTCTTGCTCACTGACGTTGTGAGCGAAGCACAGCTGATGTGAAGTGCGCATGTGCTTAAAAGCTTCCGTTTCCTTGTGCAACACATTCGCAACTGGTGCAATTATTTCTCTTTGAAATAGATTGTAAAAAAGCATTGCTCGTGCACCCACAGTCCAGCTGCTTTCAAGAGATCCCCAGATTTTTTGTAAGCAGCAGCGGTTGCCACTTTCACTTTTACCATTCTTTAAATAGGAGTATTAATGGGCCTAACATAAACAGTGTGCACGTGATCATCCTTTCACTATCAGACACAATGTTTTTCACCTGCTTTCTTTTGCTTGCAGTTATTTTTGTTAATATGGTTAAATTATCATCCTTTACAATGACATTGTTTTAATAGGAGATTAACTTTCCATTTCTCTATTGTTACCTAATGATCTGGGACATTTAGCCTGGACAGATTACTGTTTATAATTTTAGATAAATGAGAATCTTTTTTTAAAATGTCAATAGTTTTTTTTTTATGTTTTTGTTGAATAAAAATGTATCTACAGCTATATTTAGCTTGTTTTGACACATTTTTTTAAATTTGTGGCAAGGAAATAATTAGTTTAGTGTGGCCAGAGGAAAAAAAAATGGGGTCACACTTTTTGATGGTCCATTTGTTGAATTTAAGTTACATTGCATCTACATGCCAACTAATTCTCATTAGATAATAAGTATACTGTAAGGTTGGAATTAGGGTTAGTGTAAGTTGACATGTACTTGCAAAGTTTCTTATAGTCAGTTAAATGTCTGTTGAATGTCTGCATCAACAGATATACAGACAGTCTACTAATACTCATATGGACCATCAAAATAAAGTCTTACCAAAAATGGTAAATTCTTAGTGTTGAGCCCTAAAAAGTCATGTGAAATAAATAAATAAAAAGTTAACGAGGCATGTGGACATAACACATCATTTAAATCAAGTAATTTTATCATGCCAAAGTCAAATTTATGCATATAAAATATATATTTACCAACAACAAAAGTGTGGCTATTGAAAATGGCAAGTGGCTAGTAACAACTATAGCCACAGTGGCTAGTGATCAAAAAAGTTAATGTCAGTCCCTGATAGTATATAATATACTTTAATTGAATAAGCTGTAATTTTAAAATAAATGTTTACCATATATATAATTTATTTATTTATTTATTTATTGTCAAATTTGTTGGATCAGTATGCTCTAATCTGCCACCACATGCACCGCTTCATCATACGCTCCTGACTGTATGTGTTCTCTGCAGGAAAGATGCTCGACAATGCCATCTGTTAGATTTTCTGCATTAAAAGACCAAGAAATATGAGATTTCCTTTTTTTACAAGTCCTGCTGTGTGCAATTCACCATCAGCAAAACAACACGTGCAACAAATTAGCTCACTCTAGTGCACCGACAACTTCTCTGTCATGACAAACAGGTCCCAAGTAAACAATAATTACCTTTGCTTGTTAAATGAACTGTACGAAACGTGCTATTCAGTTATGTCATTGTTAGGAAAGTTAATTTAATAGAAGTGAAAGAAGGCTTGTTTGCATGTAAACACTTATTTAACTGCTATCTGCACTTTTTTGGCAAAGCTGAGCACTCTGGCTTGAATGATTGCAAAAGTTGACACGTAATTTCTCTTAAATGATTACAACTAAAACCATCAGGCAGGTTCTTGATCTCACTTTTGTGTTTTTACCTCCCACAGGCTCAGTATCACATGCTGATGCGCCAAAAATTCAAGCATTCTGTAATTAAGCACGACATAAAAACAGCAGCAGATTTATTTCCGTCATTTCTATGATTCATCATTTTCAGCAATATACGAGCGATCCTGCGAGGCCTTCAGGAAAACAGGAAGCCAGTCGAGTGTGTTCACAATCGACCTTGATGGGAGCGGACTTCTAGACCACGCTCAAGTCAACTGCACCGTGGCAGGTGACTGACCCAATTATGCATAGTCAGCTTCGCACAGTTCTAGATGCATTATACACTGATGTTCATCATCTTTCACATTATTGAATGATGGAGCTCAGAGCTCAGCAGTTCTCATTTACAAACCTGATTCAGTTTATGGACAGGTGTGACCTCAGCATGTGTGGGAGACTGCCTAGAGAAATCACACATCTCATTAAGTGAGTTCAGCATCTCATGCGGCTGTCTAGTTCAGCAGGTTGGATCAGGGTTGGCCAACCTTCCTCCCAGGGAGCCTCCGGTGAGGCAGATTTTTCGCTCAAGCACCACACAAACAGCCCTGATTCAGCTAGACTGGATCCAACGAAGCAGTTGATGAGTGTTACCAAGACATCAAGGTGGCATAATATTTCTGAAGTTCAGGCTGTGAGGGAAATTACTCATTTGCACACACTGATCATGATTATTTCCACTGGTATATATAACTGATTATAATGTTAGCATCATTTGAGCAATCACTGCAGCCAATGTAGATAGAAAAGTGCATTTTGCTGGTTTGTAGGTGGTTAGTGAGGATCGGACTGGAATACAGATTGCAGGAGGGCTGCAAATGTTTAATGAACTTGACCCTACAGTGTGCGTGTTACTTTTGTTGGAACACTAAAAAATATATCATTTGGTCGAATGCATTTGAACAGCAACAAAACAGCACCTACCCTCTGCCTACAGACCTAAAAGGTGAAAAAGTGGACTAAAACAAGTTGTTCACTGTGAGAACAAGAAAGAACAGGGATTACGATCGGAAGACAAGTTACAGTTTGCATCCTAGTTACTTGCTTTTTCACTCATGTAACATAGAATCATTGATTCAGAAGTACTCATAGGTTGAATTAAAGTCTACTGCAAAATGGATGTATAAGATGTCAAAATGAGAGGGACGGTTCACACAAACAATCACAAGACACTGATTTGAAAGCATATTTAATATCAGGTGGAAACAGTAATGCATCTTAGGTGACCACATGTGATTGGATCACTTAATCATGGTTAATATTGAAGTCTTCTTGTAAATTAGCTCAATTCTCCTTGTTCCTAGCCTTATTAGAAATTCAAAGATATAGCCCTGAAATCCTATTGTAATTATTAGGATTTTTAAATATCCTTATGCTTCCCTATGTGAAGTTTATTTATAAACTAATTCGAAAGGATCACGTGCTTATGATTGATCACGGCTGGTCCCCCATTAGCTAACTCATGATTCACCAATCGAATGAATTTTAACTCATTATAAATAACCAGAGTTTCTTACTTCAGTTATCTTAGTTTTAAAGAATCCCCCCTTCCACCCCTACTCCTCCTCCCTTTTCCTTGATGGTGGTTAGCACTGTTGCCTCACAGCAAGAATGTCACTGGTTCAAGTCCTTACCAGGCCAGTCGACGTTTCTGTGCGAAGTTAGCATGTTCTTCCCGTGCTCGCGTGGGTTTCCCCCGGGTTCTCTGGTTTCCTCCCACATTCCAAAAACATGCACTACAGGTTAATTGATCAATCTAAATTTAGCACCACAGTCAAACTCTCATCCAGCAGCATATCTCTTCATAGCAATCATTTTCTGTCATCAGCTCTTATCAAAAAGGGGGATTTCTCGAGATCTACCAGAGCTCAAAGCTCCCCTCTCGCCCTGCAAACAGGAGGGAGCCCAGGGCTCAAGGACCTTTCGAGCTCAGGGCTCTCTCCCGGGACAGCATGCCAAACTTGCTTATAATCAATCATCAGCTAAGTGTGAACTCTTGAAAGAATGTTGAATAAAAATTTGGTGGTGAAAAACTTTAGAAGCAGTTAAAACAGACCGGTCAATCTTGACTGGGAACACTAAAGCAAGGGCGGGATGTGAACACGACAGGAGAGTTAAATGGTATGAGACATATAAAATTAAAAGCTCTACAGTCAGAAAAAAATTAAGTCTGTAGTAAACTAAAAAATCAGCGACTTAGTGGCTATGTTGAGTCTTGTAGCTCGAGTAGTGTTTCACACAAAGAATACATACTGTTTTATACAATGGATCTCCTTATTCTGAACAACTTTCTAAACAACAATCACCGTCAATCAAACCATAGTTTTGCCATTATTTAAAAAACTGGTTGCAAACTCAACCTTAATTTTTTTTTACTGAAACAAAATCATTGTTGTTAATCTTTAGATCAGCCTATATTCATGATCATTTAAAAAGTTGCAAACTGTAGTCAAATTAAGAAGTTGTTTTGTACTGTAGCATTTTTACAATTGACATCTAAGAGATATGTGCTTATTCTGATTGGAATATAGCAAGATGTGAAAAAACTGGTACCTCACCAGTACATGATGGGGCAAGCAAGTGCATCCTCTGCCACCGGGAACGATGTGTTTTCTCACGTCTCCTGTCAGGTTTCATCACCAATTTCATTGACCTTGGTTTTCGGCCTCTAACATTACTCTTCGCTGCATCAGATGCTAGGCTGATTTGTCTCTGTGATAAGACTGTAATACATTATATCATCACGCAGGGAAATTCAAGCCCCATTATGTCAGCAGCAGGGAGGAGTGCAGGTGAAGGAAGGAAAAGTCAAGGAGCATGTCTGCCTGCAGAGACCGGCAGCACGGGCTAGCTAAGACTGATAGCTTCATTTTTCTTAGTTTCATAGGCAACAGGCTTTGGCTCCGAGGTTATTGGAGCTGCAAGCCGAGCTGAGAAAAGTAAGCACCGGGAAGCTGTCATACGCTGTGACCACCTGCTGCACATTGGCACAGCTAAGCTGGCTTTCCTTTATACAAAGTTAGCTTTCATTGAGCTTTAGTCAGATTGCAAAGTTAGCTTTGTCATGCCGAATGCATTAAAAGATCTAGAGTTCCAATACAAATAGACCTTTTTCTCTGAGGCGACGCCAACAAGCACTGGCAAGAAAATCGTTCAAAACTGACCTCAATTACAGGAGCTATTAGCCATGCTAATTCAGCAAGACACCGCAAACTGGCACCTTTAGACATCACACGGAGCAGTTTCAATTTGCATAGGGAAAGGTGCTAGTGTAGACTAGCGTACTCATCATTTCACACCCTCCTGAATGACTGACCTTCTGTTCTCTGCTTAATATTCATCAGGTATTTGCATACGACTCCATCACTCCGTTAATCTCCCATTTTCATTCACCAGCACATACGGTCGATCGAGAGCAGACTTGAGAGGGTTCATACATGATGGGAGTCAATGTGGATTTCAGTCTGCACTAGTTTTTCAAGCATACTGTGCCTCTCTGTGTGTGTGTGTGTGTGTGTGTGTGTGTTTTCTGCAACAGAAGATAAAGTTTGGACGGTGGTGGGGCATGATCACATGAGGCCCATTGACATTCGAGGATCCACTCCACGCAGCCCTTTCGTTCTCATCTTCAACTACACCATCTCTCCATACCATCTCCGCTCGCTCGTCACCTCCTCTGAACACTGCCAACAGGAAGTGATATATCGCTGCAGGAAGTCTCGGCTTTTCGACACTTGGGGTTGGTCTTGCTTTTTTTACTCATACTATTTTTGTGTACTGTAGCGCAGAAATGTTGTCGTTCTTATTAACTTTATGATTTATGTTACCTCAGGAATTGTAACCCTCTAAATTCAGCTAATATGTTCCAAAGTAACAAAAAAAGCACCTCACAGCTAAAAGATTCACAACAGCAGGTTATTACCACAGATATTAAAGGGGCTCAAGTGTGACATGACGACGATGCACGGTGAATGATGATGTTCACTTAAAAAGTGGTTAGAATGTAATTCTTGTCATGCAGGGGTAGTTATGGGACGTGATGAGAGCATTTGAATCGCAAAGGCATGCATAAAGCCTTCTAACGATTAGGAGCTAAATTATTCCATATGTTTTTTTTGTTTCCTGCTCACTACTTTAATACTGTCGACTTTGTGGGGTTGATCAGCTCAGGAGTTGGAGTTAACTTATCCTCAAACACTTGGCTTACTTTTTGAAATCGTTTTGATTCGTCGCTATGAGATCCAATGTAGCCTTTAAGCAAAAGATCAACCTTTGATCAAGTGGTGAACCTCCAGCACTAGACATCCTGCATATCTGATTGCCATTTGTCATTGGATAAGCTCTCAGCCAGATCTCTGCACCGCTGTGATAGCAGATGTCTGGTCACGCACATTGTAATGCTACTATAACAGCTACTTGACTGACAGGAGCCTCAGAGGCTATTACTGACCAGCAGGGGCAGGAGACCAGATGTCATCACGCATGACTGAATTACATTAGACTCCAAACAGCGTTATCATTATTTGCATAATTATTTACTGGCCGAAAAGTCCAAATATGCTTATCCTTGGGGCATTTTGTCCATTTTTCAGATGGAACTCCTCTGTCGTGGTGGCTGGATAGAGATGGAGTGAAGCGAACATATTGGGGTGGATTTCTGCCTGGGGTCCAGCAGTGTTCTTGTAGCTTGGATGGCAACTGCAGGGACATGAATTATTTCTGTAACTGTGATGCAGACCAAGACACCTGGTAAATAGTTTTTTCAGTTATTCAGGGTTTACAGATATGCATGATTGTCCATGTTTTGATCATCTTTTGGTGGCTGGCTAGAGAATTTGTTGACCACAAATATGGGCAAACAAAACTTTCTGTCATTTTACATACTTATCATACTATGCTCAGGTGTTAATTTTTTCTAAAGACATTTGCTTTTAGTTATTTAGGTGAGGCATCTGTGATTGAGTCAAGTACATTTTGGCTTAATTTTTTCAAATATCTGAAATTTAACATAAGTAAAGGTAGGGATGTAACGATTCACCTGACTCTATTCAATACGATTCATGATACTAATCTTATGATTCACGATTTAGTCACAATTTTAACTAAATTATTTGAAACAAATTTAAGGTGATTTTTTTTTTTCTCTTAAATGCTGCACATTTTTTGGAAAATAATATATTTTCTGCCATAACTAAATTGATATTTTAAAAACAAAAATAATAATACAAACTAAAAATGACTCATTAATATAAACAAACTAAAACTGTGATTGTGCTGGGTTTTTACATTTTTAAAAAGAAATATCAGCATATCTATGTTTTCTGGCATAAGCTAAGGACATTTACAATATCACCTGCTGAAAAAAAAACTTTCACTGGGCACTGAGATGACAGTGTGGACAGGAAAGCCTTCCCTAAACCAGAGAGCAGTGTGTACAGAGGTGGTCAATAGGCCAGGGGACAGGCCACTGGCATAAAAAAAAAATAAAACATAAAATTACAAACTATATAATAGGATAGAGACAGGAGTTGAACATGATTATGAAGGTGAATAATTAGCATTACTTGTATAAGTATCAGTGTGATACAGGGCGTCACGGTGGCACAATGGGTAGCACGATCACCTCACAGCAAGAAGGTCGCTGGTTCAAACCTCAGCTGAGTCAGTTAGCATGTACTCCCCATGTTCGCCTGGGTTTCCTCTGGGTGCTCTGGTTTCCCCCACAAGTCCAACAACATGTGGTATAGGTGAATTGGGTAAGCTTAAATTGTCTGTAGTGTATGAGTATGTATGTATGTTTCCCAGTAATGGGTTGCAGCTGGAAGGGCATCCGCTGCGCGGAACATATGCTGGATAAGTTGGCAGTTCATTTCGCTGTGGTGACCCCAGATTAATAAAGGGACTAAGCTGAAAAGAAAAATCAGTCTGATACTCTTAAGAAGAGGCAATCTTGAACATTTTTTTATATAAATAATATTAAGCAAATTATTTAGATATGCATAAGCTAATTTGAAAAGGAGACGGGTAAAAATAATCTAATACCTGGTTTTTCACTGTGCTAACAGTTTATCTGAATCATATTTGTTGTTCGGTTAGTGTAAGTAAATGTCTTTTTGCAATATTTGCACAGTTTGTGTTTTGTTTGGCGCACTTCAATGCTGTGATTTTACTCTGCTGCCCCACTTCTTGCTCGCCGCTGATTTGTAGCTAAAGCGAGTTTGCGCCTGTAAACACAGCGTCCCCTCTGTTCGAAAAATGTATCATGATTTATTCAACATTTCTACCGGTTTGAATCGTCACATATTTGACTCGATTTTCAATCGCCTCAAGGTGAATCGTTACATCCCTAAGTATATGGATAGGTATAAAGTTATACGTTGTACACAATTTCAACTGAAACATCACTATATACAGTAGTACACTCTAAAATGAAATTAAGAAATTGTATTAAGTTAATCAAGTTATTTATTACTATGATTTACAAAGTTTATAACAATGTTTTATACTGTAGTTATTATAAATGAGCCAAAAGGCTCCCAATAAGTCCTCCTTCCTAACAAAACTTATCTTCTTGCACAGTTGTATCATCAGTAGAATATAAAATATTTCAATATAATAATTTCTTTCAAATATAATTTATGCAGTATGTCAAACCTTTAACCCTCAATAAAAAATCGCCCTGCAACAGTTAAAAGTAGCCTCACTTGGCAGCCCTGCGGTGAACGAGCTGTATTTTGCTGTTCTGTGAGATAATAGGATTGCTATTTTTCATAGAGCCAAAGAAATCTGAGGTAGACTGGAGAGTTTTAGTCAATTAAAATGCTATATTAGAATAGCATTTTAAAACCCTTCATTAGTTTCTCCTGTTAAAATGACCGAGACAATGTAGCAAAGCTTAATGCTCGCTATAGGGCAAGTATTACCGTTTTTTTAAGCAACAAGTGAAGCATATACACTCCTCGGAGGGCAATCGTCTACCTCAGAGAGAGATTAAAAAGACTTTCTCCCAGCCTCTCGCTCATTACTTCTCCTCTTACACATTCTCTCATTCACTTTCTCCTCCTGCAGGGCAAATGATACTGGTGTGCTGTCTTACAAAGACCATTTACCCCTCAGTGAGATCGCCATTGGAGACACAAACCGGACAAACTCACAGGCCGAGCTCCAAATTGGACCGCTGCGTTGCTATGGCAACCGTGGGTGTTTTGTTTATCAAATTTAAAAGGGGAATGGGGGGTAATATGACTCTCTGTTGAATACATTTTCATATTTCAAAATGCAGAAGAAAAGGACTTTTTTATTTATTTATTTTTTTATTCAATCCAGTGCACAAATTGTTTCCCAACACACTATGTGCTTTCTTCACTGTCCCTCTGCTGCAGGATTTTTCTGGAACTCTGCATCTTTTTACCAGGAGTCCTCCTATCTGCATTTCCCAACCCTCCAAGCCGAACTGAGCATCGATATTTCACTCTTTTTCAAAACCAGCGCTTTCTCTGGAGTATTCTTGGAGAATCTGGGTGTCAGAGACTTCGTAAGGCTGGAACTTAGTTGTGAGTTCTTGATTAAATATCTTTTTTTTTTTTTTTTTTTTACAATTTACCTACAATATATCAAAATTATTGATAAATTTACAAAAATGCAGAAGAAAGATAACATTTTACAGTCCCTCCAGGATTTTTCAGGACTTTTTTTTATTATTAAAATGCCTAAAATGACAGATTTTGCAGCAATATTTGAAACATTTCTTCTGTTGTTGTTATGTTTTGTAAAATATGTTGACCACAAGAACCATTGGGCTCTGTCTATATAAAGGAAACTCTGGGAGAAGCAAAGAGAGGTAACTCTATAAAACCTACTAAGTCCTACACATATACTGTAGGACTGTAAATGAACAAAATAATCAACATTTGGCTGAAAAATCTACTAAAAGCCTGCTAAATACAGCGAGTGCAGAATTATTAGGCAAGTTGTATTTTTGAGGATTAATTTTATTATTGAACAACAACCATGTTCTCAATGAACCCAAAAAACTCATTAATATCAAAGCTGAATATTTTTGGAAGTAGTTTTTAGTTTGCTTTTAGTTTGAGCTATTTTAGGAGGATATCTGTGTGTGCAGGTGACTATTACTGTGCATAATTATTAGGAAACTTAACAAAAAACAAATGTATACCCATTTCAATTATTTATTTTCACCAGTGAAACCAATATAACATCTCAACATTCACAAATATTCAAACATTCTGACATTCAAAATCAAAACAAAAACAAATCAGTAACCAATATAGCCACCTTTCTTTGCAAGGACACTCAAAAGCCTGCCATCCATGGATTCTGTCAGTGTTTTGATCTGTTCACTATCAACATTGCGTGCAGCAGCAACCACAGCCTTCCAGTCACTGTTCAGAGAGGTGTACCGTTTTCCCTCCTTGTAAATCTCACATTTGATGATGGACCACAGGTTCTCTATGGGGTTCAGGTCAGGTGAACAAGGAGTACTTGGACGCGTGTGATGGAGCATTGTCCTGCATGAAAATCATGTTTTTCTTGAAGGATGCAGACTTCTTACTGTACCACTGCTTGAAGGTGTCTTCTAGAAACTGGCAGTAGGACTGGGAGTTGAGCTTGACTTCATCCTCAACCCGAAAAAGCCCCACAAGCTCATCTTTGATGATACCAGCCCAAACCAGTACTCCACCTCCACCTTGCTGGCGTCTGAGTCGGACTGGAGCTCTCTGCTCTTTACTTATCCAGCCACGGGCCCATCATTCTCATTTCATCAGTCCATAAAACCTTAGAAAAATCCGTCTTGAGATATTTCTTGGCCCAGTCTTGACGTTTCAGCTTTTGTGTCTTTTTCAGTGGTGGTCGTTTTTCAGCCTTTCTTACCTTGGCCATGTATTGCACATCTTGTGCTTTTGGGCACTCCAGTGATGTTGCAGCTCTGAAATATGGAAAAACTGGTGGCAAGTGGCATCTTGGCAGCTGCACGCTTGACTTTTCTCAGTTCATGGGCAGTTATTTTGCGCCTTGGTTTTTGGTTTGGTTTTTCCACACGCTTGCGACCCTGTTGACTATTTTGAATGAAATGCTTGATTGTTCGATGATCACGCTTCAGAAGCTTAGCAATTTTAAGAGTGCTGCATCCTTCTGCAAGATATCTCACTATTTTTGACTTTTCGGAGCCTGTCAAGTCCTTCTTTTGACCCATTTTGCCAAAGGAAAGGAAGTTGCTGTTGTTGATGTCATTAGACCACACCCCTTTTCATTACAGAGATGCACATCACCTAATACGCTTAATTGGTAGTAGGCTTTCGAGCCTATACAGCTTGAAGTAAGACAACATGCATACAGAGGATGATGTGGTCAAAATACTCATTTGCCTAATAATTCTGCACTCCCTTATATATTTCTTTAATACCTGAATTTGTTTGCACAGAGCTTTCATCATAAAAATAAACACTTAAATGACATCTTACTAAAGGTAGATTATTAGGACATGTAGAGCATTACATGTAGCCTGCTATAATTTTGTGGCCATAATAACAACTGCACCCACTATGAGTCCCTATAAGTGAAACTAATGCCGAGTTCAGACTGCACAATTTTAGCCCCGACAGGTTTTGAGAAATCAAAACAAATGCCTGAAATCAGAGGCAAATCTGTGTTTCCAACTATTTCCAAATCCACCAAATAAATAAATGAACAATAATAATGAAGTGTGGTCAAACAAACTGAATTATATCCAAACACAAATTTGCCTGAAATCACAGTTCATCGTTCATGTGAGTAACAATCACACAGTGTGAACTATTAAAGATGTGATCTGAAAAAGTCACCGATAAGTTGCTGACCCCTGTGAGATATTTGGCATGTTAAATATCTGGACATGTCGGCAATTGAAAATCATGCCGTGTGAAATGTGTTCTGATTGAAAATAACATTGCCGATTACCTACAGCCAATAAGAGAGCAGCATCCAGGTCAGTGGAAAGTTGGGGGAGGAGTTACGAAGGTATTGACCACAATATCAACAAGCATGGCTTATTTTCAGTATACTTGGACCCAAGAAGGTGAGAAAAAAACGATTGGAGCAATACTACAACCGTGTCGAAAAAGAAAAAAAGTTAGATACATAGAAATTGCTAATTTCTACCCCATGTACATTTTCTATCCCACTAAAAGTGTCTTTCTCATTATGTAGTTAATAACAAAAGATATACTACGTTAACTCGGGTTGTTTCCATGTTATTATAACATGTGTGTGTTTGGTTGTGAGGTGTAGTTAGTGGACCGTGACAAAGTGTCCGCCGATTCTTCCTATTGTAAAGTCATGCAGTGTCGCTGATCCATCTTACAGTGTGAGCACAGCAATGATCGAATGCTACCCCAGATACATGCAATGTGAAAATGTGTGTGACGCAACTACTTTGAAAATCGTGCTGTCTGAATTCGGCATAAGCTGTTGTTTTTTTTCTTTTATATTCTCACTATATTGGTATTAACATGGGCCATTGAATACCTGATGTGTCAACTGTTATAATAAAGTATGATCAATTTAACCCACATAGCATACTTCAAGTGGGCTTTGGCTGAATGCAAACTGCATCTAAGGCTGCCCAAAATCTGCAGCAATTTAAAAAAAAATTTGCAAAGTCGCTCTTTGCATTTTGCATAATGTCCTCAATTTTGTGTTAAACTCAGAATCACAAAATTCTGGAGAGACTGATTTTCAGGGATAATGTTATTTAATATGTTTCTCTTAAAAAGCCTTCACTTTCTTTGAAAAAAGATAAACTTTTAGTGAACTGCACTGTGGTAATTTTGACACTTTTCTTTGTGATTCTCAGCTCCGTCTACCATGAACTTCACATTTGACCTAGGAGATGGACCAGTAACTATTACTGTTCGGTCACCTGTAGCCTTGAATGACCGTCAGTGGCATTATATTCGTGCTGAGAGAAATGTGAAAGAAGCTTCACTACAGGTCGACTCGCTGCCGCTGCAACTAACTGAAGCACCACCTGAGAGACCCTACCGGCTTCAGCTTAGCAGTCAACTCTTTGTAGGTGCGCAGACATGCAATCAAGCAAATGACACTTATAATGTTTAAATAACATTGAGTTTACTTTAACTGGGGCTAAGAATAATTATGTGACCAGAAAAGATTAAGCTTATTTCATTAAAAGGAATCTGTGATCATATTTACAAGTCAGTAATCACATGTTTAAATGCTTCAGGTTTAAATATCAGTGTAAAATGTGATGGTTTCAGTCATATTTGCATCTAAAATTAAATGTGTGAATTCTAGAAAGAGGTTTTTGGTAATGGAAAGCTACAGTTGCAATCAGAATTATTCAACCCCCTGATTTATTAGCCCCCATGTTTATTTTTTTCCCCAATTTCTGTTTAACGGAGAGAAAAAATTTTCAACACATTTCTAAACATAATAGTTTTAATAACTCATCTCTAATAACTGATTTATTTTATCTTTGCCATGATGACTGTAAATAATATTTTACTAGATATTTTTCAAGACACTTTTATACAGCTTAAAGTGACATTTAAAGGCTTAACTAGGTTAATTAGGTTAACTAGGCTGGTTAGGGTAATTAGGCAAGTTATTGTATAATGATGGTTTGTTCTGTAGACTATTGAAAAATATATAGCTTAAAGGGGCTAATAATTTTGACCTTAAAATGGGTTTTAAAAAATTAAAAAACTGCTTTTATTCTAGCCGAAATAAAACAAATAAGACTTTCTCCAGAAGAAAAAATATTATCAGACATACTGTGAAAATTTCCTTGTTCTGTTAAACATCATTTGGGAAATATTTAAAAAAGAAAAATAAATTAAAAGGGGGTTCAATAATTCTGATTGCAACTGTAATTGTGAATACCACCTAGTGTTTTATCTCCTTCATCTGCAGTGAAAAGCTAGATTATTAGAGACACTTTAGGCTCTATTTTAACGATCTAGGCACAAAGTTTAAAGTGCATGCCGCAAAAGCATTTAGGGCATGTCCGAATCCACATTTGCTTTTTTAAGGACGGAAAAATAAGGTTTGCACACTGGCGCATGGTCTAGCAGGGTTGTGCTTATTCTGTCAATGAGTTATGGGTGTGTTTTGAGCATAACTTGCATTAAACCAATCAGAGTCTCATCTCCTATTCCCTTTAAGAGTCAGTTTTGTCGGGCCATGGCGCATTTGCTATTTACATGGCGGACTTTGTCAGTGGAAAAACTAAACACTTCTCTAGCGAAAAAACAGCTAAACAGACCATTTGCAGTGAGAATAAAGAATGAGCCTCCTACATTCGGCCTCTTTAATTTCTCTTTACTTTACTTTTACTTTTTACTTTACACCTTTACTTTTGTGGAGTAAGGAAACAGTGGAAACTCACTCCACTGAAGACATCCATTAGCCTACATATTTAATTCCGTTTGTTAAGCGCAAAAATTTGTTTCAAAACTATTTCTAAATTTAGTTCTAATTTCCAGCAAACGAATAAATGAACAATAATAACAAAGTGTTGTTAAAAAAACTGAGTTATATCCAAACACACATCCTGTTCTTATGCCCCATATGGAGATGCATACGTCTGCAAAACCAAACAGGTGGACAAATCTAAACTAGTTTTTATTAAAACAAATATAGATATGCATATAATAAATACAACTAATAACATTATACAAATGCAGATTGTCATGAATAAACTGAAAAAGCACCCCCTCCCCAGGTCTATTTCAGTTATTCAAAATAGCAACGTGCCAACAATGCTCCTTAACACACCTCTTTTTCAGATCAGCACATCCATGAGTCCGCAAAGTAGCACAAATGGATTAGCCATTTAAACAACGTGGCACAAAACGTGAAAATTACTGTAGCGCTGGTCTGTATGATAGGGCCTTTTAAGTCTTGATGTATTTTAGGAATGTTTATAATTAATGCTTCTGTCTGCAGAACATGTTCATGGTTATTATTTTGTTTATTCAGTATTTTATTTGAGAAATTTAATTTGAAATTAAAATAGTTCCATGATTATTAAAGAATCAATGACAATTACGTAATTTGCTCCAAGAAAACATTGCTCCCTGAAGTCACAAAAATCTAATCATTATTTCAAAAGTTTACAAGAACAGTTTAAATAGTAACATGATAAAAAATGATTCATTGGATTTACTGAATTTTTAACAATTTTTAATGGGCTGAATTTAAACAAACAATTAAATTTAGTTCTTGTTTATATTCGGCCCATATAAATTGTTTGCAACCACTTACCTTTAATAAAAAAGTCCAATGAATCATTTTTTCAGCGCATGTTAATGTAAATAAAAGCAATCTAACAAAGACCTATATAACTTTTTAAAGTATAGCAGAGACAAATAGGAAAATGTGAATCAGTTAACATTAGCCAGAATTTTATTAAAACATTTCCCACTAATTTATCTTTTACTGTTTACACTAAACTCTCAAACAATGTCAAAAGTTGGTTAATTATGTCAGTAGATTGGGCACACATAGCACACAAATGGCATCGTTTCCTGAGAATGACACTATTATCGACTTCTAAGGGCTTGGCTTTGTAAATTGCCAAGACAATTAATCATTGTAATCTCCCCATTAGGAGGAACGGCTTCAAGGCAGAGGGGCTTTGTGGGCTGCTTACGCGCTCTCACAATTAATGGGGTTACCCTTGACCTTTTCGAGCGTGCAAAGACCACCCCGGGGGTGAATTCAGGCTGCCCAGGTCACTGCACCAGTGACAGTGTCTGCCATAATGGAGGACGATGTGTTGAAGAGCGCAGCAGTTACGCCTGTGACTGCACACAAACAGCCTTCGATGGGCCACACTGCAGAAAAGGTGAGGTTACAATGGCTTCTGCGCAAATTTGGCTTTCGTAGGCCTTAATGCACCAATTAAAATAAGCTGAATGAGATAGCCACTCTGCATTAAAGCATAACTGTTTCTCAATTCCAAGAATGCAGAGAATGGACTCTCTCAGTCTTGCCAAGTTACCTCGGAAGAACAAACTCGAGGGCTAATCGTGTTAACTTCAACTGTATATATGCAGTAACATGCACAAAAGCCTTACAAATATACTTTCACAATACAAATATGTCTACCCTCAATGTGTTTGTCTTTTTAAGATTTTCATGTTAATGTTTACTTTCACCATCTCATTTAGGGAAACTCCTTAGATAAGTTATATCTCTGAACTTTAATAATAAACAGGTATAAAATGCTGTGCTTCCCACCTCATTTATTCAACCACAATGACTACTGGGACTTCTAGAGCAAGGACTGCACTCAAGTCTATATCGATGCATCCATGATATCAAGAACACATCCAGGTCCTTTCACGCGTCCTCTGTTCTTGCAGTCTTGAATTTTAAAACTGAACTTTGGCGGTTGATGATGACGTTACAGTAAGAACGCATATTGAGAACCAGCCCATTGCTGCATACGAAATCACATACTTCCCTACTATATAGTACGTTAAAACAGTATGCAAGCTGAGTAGTATGTCCAATATCATAGAATATGAAAAACAGTATGCGAGAAGTACCCAGATGACCTACTACTTCCGGCGAGATTCTGAAGTGCGCATCCAATGAATGCTACGATATCAGATAATACCACAAGAGAGAATTCATGAACGGGAGTGAAACACACAACTGACGTGGGTAGGTCACCTGATAATAACAAATGGCAGATGTAGTACCTCAGAGTTTCATTCATACTGACATTCATACAGATGTGGCTACTAAGAATGCGCAAGTGAATGAACGTAACCACACGCACTGCTGCAGTACTGCGCGGCACAGCATAAAATGGTCTAACATAAGAAAGACATGACCAGCAGGGGGCAGTTATGTAACATAGTTAACATACTGAATTGATATACTGTAGCAGCCAGAGCATGTGAGCGGAGCTGAGCGCTGTGACGCTCCGCTAAGCATTCAGCTTCATGGTCGTGCGCTCCACTCAGTTGCTAACTGCACAAAGCAAGCACGTTAACATTCCGCTCACGCTTGCCGGTAAAGCAATACCACTCAGATCTCGCTCCTACATAAAAGTTCTCTAGTAGGCTGACTCAATTATTTTTTTTTTTTATTAAACTTTGTCTAAAATTAAAGCATGTCGATAAAATAAGTTTGTTTAAAAGTGGCATTCTTTCTTGTGCTTTTTTCTTTTCTGTACAGTTTTTTAATCATATTTTAATAGGCCTAAGTGATCAACTGTGTATTTTTTTGCCTATTTATTTAGACAGCTGTGTGTGTTATCTTAAACTATAGTTTAACTGACTGATAACCTATTTTAATCTACGGAGCTCTGAACATAATTCAAATTACAAATTCGCTTTCACAACCATCTCTTGTTAATGCATGCACTATACAGAACATAACTAAGCTAAGCTAAGCAGGGCTGCGCCCGGTCAGTACCTGGATAGGAGACCACATGGGAAAGCTGGGTTGCTGCCTGAAGTGGTGTTAGTGAGGCCAGCAGGGGGCACCCAACCTGCGGTCTGTGTGGGTCCTAAAGGCCCAGTATAGTGACGGGGACTCTATACTGCTCAGTGAGCGCTGTCTTTCGGATGAGACGTTAAACCGTGGTCCCGACTCTCTGTGGTCATTAAAAAAAATCCCAGGATGTCCTTCGAAAAAGAGTAGGGGTTTAACCCCAGCATCCTGGCCAAATCTGCCCACTGGCCTCTATCCATCATCTGTCCTAACCCTCCCCATATCATAATTGGCTTCATCACTCTGTCTCCTCTCCACCAATCAGCTGGTGTGTGGTGTGCGGTCTGGCACAAAATGGCTGCTGTCGCATCATCCAGGTGGATGCTGCACACTGGTGGTGGATGAGGAGATTCCTCCCTATGTGTAAAGCGCTTTGAGTGCCCAGAAAAGCGCTATATAAAATGTAGGAATTATTATTATTATTATTATTATTATTATTATTTTCGCTATTCAGCGCACTCAAACGACCATTGAAAGCCAGATAAGCATGTTTGTGTGATCATTCTCTGGGGGAATACCTACTGCACAATCCAAATTTTGATTGATGAGAAAAGTACCGCCTTCGCATGTGTACGAAAGATGATAGGTATTAACGGTGTTCCGTACAGGATTCAAATAGTGTTCCATAAAGGGCGCAAAACTTCGATTCACCGGCGAAAATGGACATTAAGTTTTAAGTCTTATTAAAAACCAACATCTCAATATACTATTATTGTGTTTAACTTAAAGTTAATGTTATATTTAATAACTTTTTATGAAAGTTTGAAATGATATAACTATACAATCATTACATTTTTATATCATGTTTATTTTATTGCAGCATGACAATTTAAAATATTAAAACATTAAATTCATGCAAATTAACGCTAACTGGACTGACCTCTAATGAATATAAACATCCTCACTGCACAAAGATTATCCAAACAGTGTTTGCAGCCTGTCTCTCAGGCTCTCTCTGGCGGAGATTGAGCCATGCAGTCATTCACTCACAACTGACGTTTAAATATCTCCATTTCAAAGCATTTATTCAACAAAAGATAATTTATTTATTCATTTGTGATATTCATTTCATTAACACTGTAATACTGTGTAATGCATAAATTAAATGCAAATGCATATTGTTGTTGCTCTAAATGTCTCCCTTCCAAAGCGACACTCGGCCCTTTAGCCTGTCCACTGTCTATTTTTAAGAGCATTAGGTGGACGTAGCAAACTTACTGAATTTTCTCGGAAACATATGGTAGGAAGGTCTATGTTGTGCTCGGGGGTTAAAGAGTGAGAAATAAAGATTACATAGATACATAGCTTGTCTACAACCCGTAAGTATTTATTTAGGGATTGGCGTTAAAAGGTAATCTGTACAGAACATCATTGTGTACGGAATATTGTTAGTCTACGTTACTTTTCTAACGGTCTTGTAGTAAATTAAAATGTATTACCTACTGAGTAGTAGGCAATTTCCGATGCAGCCCATGTTTCAGATGCTTGTAGTTGTCAAATGCTGGCATTCTTGATGCCAGAAATGCTTTTATAGCATTTACACAATGTAAAATCACACAATTGGATCAAAGCCTACAGAGAGAAGTTAAATCAGGACTCTATAGGACATGATTTAATACAGTATACGTTTAACCTAAGGCTTGTGGTGAACTGTTGGATATGGAGTGATTCTCACAAAAAAAAAAATGTGCATGAAAGTCACCCACAATGTATTATATGGAAATATGGATCACAAATTCAACTTTTTTTTAGACAACGTTTTCCATTAGTGTCCAGGAGTGTCGGCCTACCGGTGGATGAGAATGCGCCCTTGATGGCGTGTTCACCTTGAATTCATTGAGGCTGGGCTGACAGGCTTTGGCAGAAAAGCTTTAACTGACAAATGGAATTTAATTACAGCGTCCATCCCTCTGCCTCAAACCCATCCAGGAGCCTGTCAGTCAGATTACCGATGTAATGGCTTTGTTTCTTTACAATGTGATGTCACAACGGGTCTGCTCCAGCCACGGGTGGTTACTGCTAACTAGAATAGATGACCAGAAAATGAGAAGAGACAGAGAAAATCAGGAGGACAGCGGTCTCAGCTGTGGCTGGGGAGGAAGCAATGCTAATGTTGTTTTTTTTATAGCTGTAATAATGAGAGATGAGATGTTAGAGTTCATTGGCATGCTCAATTTGCATAGAGATGATAATGATGATGATGATGATGATGATGATGCTGGTGTTTGCAGTGGAGTTCACCAGGGATTGCTTTGTCTCTCCATGTCCATCACAGCTCTTGCAGCTTCTTTTGAAAGTGGATCTTCAGTCCTGTATACTCTCCAGGAGCCATTTTCTGGGATACTAAACGAGGAAGCCAGAAGATCTCCGGCTGGTTTCCATGATGCAGAAGTTGCCAAGTCTCATGAGAAAGTGTCATTTGGGTTCTTGACACGTCACGTGCCAGCCTTGATCCTGACGGCTCACACTCTGGACCAGCACTACATGGCTGTTATGCTCACAACAAACGGTACTAAATCAAACGTTACTGAAAACCTTGCAAAATAATAGAGACAAGTTTAGATTTTTCAATATACTGTATGATAATGTTTCTAAAAGAATTCATGGTAACAATATATTGCAACATTTGAGGTCTTTTCACACTGAAGTCTGAAATTTTCTTTTTTTTTTTTTTTTACATTCATATGTGAAAAATTTGTCACGTAAACAAACACTGAGACAGATGCATATTAATTTATCCATTACGAAAAAATCAAAGCATAGTACAGTGCATCCGGAAAGTATTCATAGCGCTTTACTTTTTCCACATTTTGTTATGTTACAGCCTTATTCCAAAATCGATTAAATTAATTTATTTCCTCAAAATTCTACACACAATACCCCATAATGACAATGTGAAAAAAGTTTTCAAGTCTTTTTATACAAATTTATTAAAAATAAAAAAAGCTGAAAAATCACATGTACATAAGTATTCACAGCCTTTGCTCAATACTTTGTTGATTGGCAGCAATTACAGCCTCAAGTCTTTTTGAATATGATGCCACAAGCTTGGCACAGCTGTCTTTGGGAAAATGTGCCCATTCCTCTTTGTAGTACCTTTCAAGCTCTATCAGGTTGGATGGGAAGTGACGGTGTCCAGCCATTTTCAGATCTCTCCAGAGATGTTCAATAGGATTTAGGTCTGGGCTCTGGCTGGGCCACTTAAGGACAATTAACGAGTTGTTGTGAAGCCACTCCTTTGATATTTTGTGTGCTTTGGGTCATTGTCCTGCTGGAAGATGACCCGTCGCCCCAGTCTGAGGTTAAGAGCATGCTGAAGCAGGTTTTCATTCAGGATGTCTCTGTACATTGCTTCCAGTTCCTGCTGCTGAAAAACATTCCCACAGCATGATGCTGCCACCACCATGCTTCACTGTAGGGGTGGTATTAGCCTGGTGATGAGCTGTGCCTGGTGCCTGGTTTTCTCCAAGCGTAACGCCTGGCATTCACTCATTCACACATTTTGTTTCTTATGGTCTGAGAGTCCTTCAGATGCCTTTTGGCAAATTCCAGGTGGGGAGTGGCTTCCCTCTGGCCACTCTATCATACAGGCCTGATTGGTGGATTGCTGCACAGATGGTTGTCCTTCTGTAAAGTTCTCCTCTCTCCACAGAAGAACACTGGAGCTCAGACAAAGTGACCAGCAGGTTGATCATCCCCCTGACTAAGGCCCTTCTCCCCCGATCACTCAGCTTAGATGGCCGGCCAGCTCTAGGATGAGTCCTGGTGGTTCCAAACATCTTCCACTAACGGATGATGGGACCCACTGTGCTCATTGGAACTTTCAGAGCAGCAGAAATTTTTCTGTAACCTTCCCCAGCCTTGTGCCTTGAGACAATCCTGTCTTGGAGGTCTAATTTGCAACAATTAAAAAAAAAATCTTTTTTCACATTGTCATTATGCGGTATTGTGTGTAGAATTTTAAGGAAATAAATTAATTTAATCCCTTTTGGAATAAGGCTGTAACATAAAAATATGTGGAAAAAGTGAAGCGCTATGAATACTTTCTGGATGCACTGTACCTACCCTCTCAGAAATAAATGTGCAGGTGCTGTCACTGGGGCAGTACCTTTTCAAAAGATGCATATTTGTACCCAAAGAGTCCAGTGGTACCTCAAAGGTGCATATTAGTGCCCAAATGTACTGTACCTAAAAAGTACCTTTAAGGTACCATTATGGACCCTTCAGGAACAAATATGTACCTTTTGAAAAGGTACTGCCCCAGTGACAGCTCCTGCACCTTTATTTCTGAGAGTGTACAGACATTATAATAGATGGTGGGCACGTTGACAAGTTAAAGCAAAGGACCGAAAGCTGACCATGCTTTCTATTATAATGTCTATGGGCAGTTCGTCAAATGTATGGACACACACACATATACACACCAAACAGCAGTAGGTGAGAGGTGCGCCATTCACTGAATCCAGCATATAGGGGTTCTTAACTGTCCGCCACATTCTGTCTTTATTTTATGCTCTGTGTTTGTCATAAAGTTATCTTTATCTCAAATGATGGCATTCTGTATTTAGCTTTTCACTTGTACGGTGGCTCTCAAAGCGCTTTTTTGGATGCAAAAAACAGAATTCCAATTTTTTCATGACAAACGAAAGTTTCAGAGACAATACAATTCACACAACGAGAGGCCGAATTAATTTATTTTTAACATGTGAAAATTACAAATTTATATAATTTTATAATTATAATTATTATATTGCTCTATAAATAGTGGCACTAGTTTTCAGGTTTTTTTTTTCCCAGTTTTTTTTGTAATACTGGTAAATTGCTAAATTGCTAATACCCGGTAAAATTGATTACGCTAATTACCATGATGATGACATGATTAACATTAGCACAATATTCAAATTTACCATTTTGGATTCAAAATAGGTCATTATTATGATCCATTTGGATCTGATGAGCTTTTAGAAGATTAGTGTGAAGTTAGTACACTGTTACAATTATTTGACAACAAATGTTTTTATGTTACTTTAATTGATTTTAATAAGCTCATCAGGTTTTAACTGGATTTTAAAAATGTATGCAAAGTTTAACTTAATATTTTTAGTCTGTTTGATTGATGTAAATTGAAGTAACTAGAAAAGTTAATTTGATTAAAGAAATAAGGCACCAATAATTATTTACAGTGTACTTATAGTGTCTTTCATATTACTACATGTAAACAGTCTTATTCTGGCAAAGATTATGTAATATGTGCAGATTTAATACACAGTCATTTCATTAGTCTGTATGATTATTTAATGTAGGATGTGAATGTATATGCCTTTTTTGAATGTTTGGTTCCGTTTCAGTTTAGTAACTGTACTTTAATAGATAAAAATTAGGCATTTCAGTAACTGACTAATAGCCTTTTCATTGCCAAGCTTTCAATTAAAGTGAAAATACTGAATCTAAACATAAGAGCCTTTACAAATGCCTGATAAAACAAAAAATATGAAATAGACAGAGGTGAAGGGTTTACTTGGAATTTAAATCTTTTGTAACATTATGTCTTGAATGCTACATTTAAAATTTTTAATATACCCTTGCTGGAAAAAATATTATTAAAATATTAATTTACCTAATCCAGTTCATAGTTTTTACTAAGAAGCCAAAGATCAACATCTTTGCTTTAGTTGTAAAAGTAATCAAGGAAAGAAGCTGTTTTTTAATTCACACCCTGCACCGTTCTTACTGCCATAAAGCCTTATAACCTGCCACCTCTTGAAATTCAAACATACTCATTAAATACACATGCATGCAGGCTCTTTTCTCTCTTAATTCACCTTTACCTAAGGATTACATGGCATCTTAATTAAAAACTCTTGCAACCATGCTCTCTAATTACAATTTAAAGAACTCTTTTATGCCTCTTTTTTCAGTTAGCAAAAAATAAATTTTCTCAACATTTCATTTGACTTGCATGTCTTCCACAGCTGATATTGGTGCACATCAATCAAAAGAGGGAAAAGAAGCACTAAGGCACATATGCAATGCCGAACAATGGCAGTCTGTTTAAGAAAAAGACAGAACATGCAAATCAGTGAATTAAAGGCGGACGTAAGCAAGAGCTATGAAGAATATTTAATGAGAGTTAGTGGATGGAGTTAGTCATGTTACACCTACAAGGGAAATGATGATTCACATGAGAACTTTTTCGAGTGCAGAGGTGATCTCAAGACTTGCTTGGTCCTGTTATCCCAAATGACAAGCATGTTCAAGCATTCTGAATTCACAAATTGCTAATTGCAGTGAAATGACAATTAATTAACTTACAAAGAATAATCTGTTTATTTGTCTATTTTTGAAAATGCAGGTGCACTCAGTAGGGATTTAATGGCACACAACAATGAGAGTTCGGTAATTTTGAAGTCTTACAGTAGAAGTACAAAATGCTTAAAAAATAAACAAACAGTGATTTTCTGAACAAACTATGGCTTTGTCTTCTGATGAATCCGATTAAATATATATATATAAAAAAAAAAAATATATATATATATATATATATGTTTATCTAATGTTGTAATCTACACTCACCGGCCACTTTATTAGGTACACATGTCTAACTGCTTGTTAACACAAATTACTAATCAGCCAATCACATGGCAGCAACTCAATGCATTTAGGCATGTAGACATGGTCAAGACTGTCTGCTGCAGTTCAAACCTTGCTTCAGAATGGGGAAGAAAGGTGAGTTAAGTGACTTTGAACTTGACATGGTTGTTGGTGCCAGACGGGCTGGTCTGAGTATTTCAGAAACTGCTGATCTGCTGGGATTTTCATGCACAACCATCTCTAGGATTTACAGTGAATGGTCCAAAAAGGAGAAAATGGTAACACTTTATTTTGATGGTCCATATGAGTATTAGTAGACTTTCTGCTTAATATCTGTTGATGCTGCTCCTTCAACAGACATTTAACTGACTAGTACATGTCAAGTACATGTCAACTTACACTAACCCTAACCCCAACCTAACAGTCTACTTATAATCTAATGAGAATTAGTTGGCATGTAGATGCAATGTAACTTAAATTCAACAAATGCACCATCAAAATAAAGTGTGACCAAAAAAATATCCAGTGAGCATCATAGATGTGCAGCCGACAAATCTGCAACAACTGTGTGATGCTATCATGTCAATATGGACCAAAATCTCTGAGGAATATTTCTAGTACCTTGTTGAATCTATGCCACAAAGGACTAAGGCAGTTCTGAAGGCAAAAGGGGGTCCAACCCGGTACTAGTAAGATGTACCTAATAAAGTGTCCGGTGAGTGTATGTAAAGACCCATACAATTTGTTTACAGTTAATAACAGAACATTAACTATTAAATTAAAATGCTATTAATGTTAAATGTATAACCACAAATCATAATAAGTTGGGACAGTATGGAAAATGCAAATAAAAAGAATGTAGTGATTTTTAAATTTACTTCGGCATGCTTTTCATTGCAGACAATACAACAACCATTATTTAAGTATGATTTTTAGTTATTTATTTTTGTTTTTCAAAATATAAATATAAAAAAATATATGAATATTTTAATTTTGGTTCTTGCTACACATTTCAAAAAAAGTTGGAACTGTAAAACATTTACCACTTTGTAATGTTGTCAACACTTAAAAGATGTTTAGGAATTAAAGACACCAAGTAATGAAGTGTTTCAGATGTAATTTTGTCCCATGCATTTTCTTCATGCAAACAAGTCTTAAGGTGGGCAAAACACAGTGTCCATTTCTCCCAAAAATTACCTTAACATACTGATTCATCTGGCCACAATACACGTTTCCACTGTCTGATGGTCCATCCTAGATGCCTCCGTGCCCAGAGAAGTTGACAGCACCGTCGATAGACACTGTTAACATAGGGCTGCAATGTCAAGTCAAAGTAAATTTAGAAATCACTACTTTCTTTTTTTATGTGTTTTCCATACTGTCCCAACTTTTTCTGATTTGGGGTTGTATTAATAAATGGTCACACTTTATTTTGATGGTCCGTTTGTTGAATTTAAGTTGCATTGCATCTACATGACAACTAATTCTCATTCGATTATAAGTAGACTGTTAGGTTGAAATTAGGGTTGGGGTTAGGGTTAGTGTAACTTGACATGTGCTTGACATGTACTTCTAGTCAGTTAAATGTCTGCTGAAGGTGCAGTATCAACAGATATTAAGCAGACAGTCTACTAATACTCAAGTGGACCATCAAAATAAAGTGCTACCTAATAAAGTCTCAAAACAAAAAGCTAAACATAGTCTGTGCATTGAGTGGATCATTGTCTCTACATTGTGCATTTAATTCATTTGATAGCCATAAATTATTGCTACAATTTAGCCATGCAAAAGGATCTCATTATCACAAAACCCTTAATGTAGAAACAAAAACACTTTACATTAGGGTCCTGTTCGAGCTTGAAATGCAAAACGTTACTTCATGTCATGTCGCATTCATCGTCTCAAACACATATCTTATTTAAAGTCAATAGCTTTTCTCTGATTTCCCAGGCAGCCTGCAAATACGATACTTGATGAATAAAGAAAAAAGGACTGAGATGTTCAGCCCAAAGTCAGGCAGTCTAGCAGACGGACGCTTCCACTGGGTCAAAATCAATCGAAAAGGACAGGAGCTCCTTGTTCAGGTGAGCCTTTCTCTCCATAACAACAGATGTTAACACAATGGCCAGTATCTGATTTCTAAAGGGCTTTAAAGGTACTTGACTTTCTACGTGCTCGTCTAATAACTTACCTGAGATTTTAAAGGTCTTGTATTATACAAATAATGCTCCTATAAAAGCATGTCATAGTAACCTGAGATGTACAAAATTTGCCATGATTCATTTGCAATGTTGGTATCAGGTTTCGTTTCCAAGTTATCTGTCAATATATCTAAAGCATTTTTCAGTGACTGCCGATACTTGATTTCTACAAGCTTATCTGATAACTTAGCAGATTTCAAAGGTCTTTTCAAATAAATGATGCTTCTAAATCCATGTCAAGGTGACCAGTGATGTATTTTCCATGCCTGATTCCAATTTGTATGTTTCTAAGTTATCTGTCATTATATCTGAAGGGGTTTTGAGATATCTCCAATACTCCTGGCCAAAGTCCCTCAATCGGCCCTTACAGATCATGGCCTCCTAATCATCCCCATCCACCGAATTGGCTCTATCACTGCCTCTTCACTCCACCAATAGCTGGTGTGTGGTGAGCGCACTGGCGCCGTTGTCCTGTGGCTGCCGTCGCATCATCCAAGTGGATGCTACACACTGGTGGTTGTGTGGAGAGACCCGCCCTCATGATTGTGAAGCGCTTTGGGTGTATGGCCATACACAATAAATGCGCTATATAAATACACATTACATTACATTACATTACTTGACTAATAACTTAATAACTTATCTTAGATTTTAGTTGTAATATACAAATGATGCTACTAATAGCATGCCATAGTAACCCAAGATATATTTTCTATGGCTGATTCAATATTGGTATCATTTTTTTTGTAAGTTATCTGCCATTATACTATATCAGAAGGGGGTTGTCAGTGACTACCGATACTTGACTTTCTACAAGCTTGTTCGATAGCTTATCTGAGGCTTTAAAGGTCTTGATTCTCCTAATGTCATAGTGACCTTATATGTATCTTCCATGCCTCATTCATATGCAATATTTGTATCAGTTTTTGTAAGTTATCTGCTAATATATGAAATGAAGTTTTAACTGACCTCCGACACTTGACTTTCCGCATGCTTTTCCAATAACGTATTTGAGATTTTTAAAGCTCTTGTAGCATAAACAATGCTCCTAAATCCATGTTATAGTAAGCTGAGATGTATCCTTTTGCATTAGGATGTCTTTTCCAAGTTTTCTGCCTTTATATCGAAAGGGGTTTTGAGTTAGCTTCAATACATGGCTTTCTGCATGCATGCCCAGTAACATTTCTGAGATTTTAAAGGTCTTGTTACTTACAAAAGATGCTTCTAGAATCATGTCATAGTTAGCTGAGATGTATATTCCATGGATGTTTCAAACACAATATTGATAACTTATTTTTTTAAGTCATCTGCCATTATACTGTATCTAAAGGAGATTTCAGCCAATACATGACTTTGTACACACTGATAAATTTTCTGAGATTTTAAAGGTCTTGTAACACAAATGATGCTCCTAAAAGCAATGACATACTGACCCGAAACCCATTTTCCATGCTGTATTCAAATACAATATTTGAATTGACAACACAACAACCCAGCAGTACAGCCTGTCTTGTATCAAAAGGGGTTTTCAGTTACCTTCAAAACTTGACTTTTTTTTTTACACGCATGTCCAGTACCATATCTGAGATATACAAGGTCTTGTAACTTACAAATGATGCTTCTGGAATCATTTTATGGTAAGCTAAGATATATTTTACATGGTTGATTTAAATCCTATACTGGTATAACTTTTTATACTTAGTTTTCTGCCTTAATACTGTTTCTAAAGGGGTTGTCAGTGACTGCCGATACTTGACTTTGTACACACTTGTCTGATAACGTTTCTGAGATTTTAAAGGTCTTGTAACACAAATGATGCTCCTAAAAGCATGTCATACTGACCTGAAACCCATTTTCCATGCTGTATTCAAATACAATATTTAAGTCAGAGTTATATTTTAGTTTTCAGAGTAATCTGCCATCAATCTTGTTCATTGAGATGAACAAATCTTTTTTCGAGTCATTTCGTTCATTTTGTTCAATTAGCCAAATTCTTATTACGAGTTGCTTCCAAACACATCTACAACTAGCCCAAACGTTGACCATTACAAACAAGTCATAACTACAATGCAATAAGAAAGAGAAAATAATCATTTATTGTTTACCTGGTGTTTTGTCTATGATTATGTCAGCTTACCTCTTCTGACAGGTCTTCAAATTTGAGTGGTTCGTTCATGTCACACTGACAGTCCCATATAAGCTTAACCAATGCATGCAGTCTAAGCCGAAAGGAGCCATGATTAGTTCACCTTTTGAGTTTTGTGGTTTTTGAGTCATTCATTCATCACGTGACAGCATGTAAAGAGAGATGACTCAAACCTGAACGGATCAAATCTTTTTCTGGCTCTAAGTTCATATGACTGGTTTCTGTCTTTCACGTGATGAACGAATGACTCAAACCTGAGGACTCAAGAAATGAACGGATCAAATCTTTTTCCGGCTCTAAATTCATATGCTTGGCTTCTGTCTTTCACGTGATGAATGAATGACTCAAACCGAGGACTCAAGAAATGAATGGATCAAATCTTTGTCCAGCTCTAAATGCATATAATTGGCTTCTGTCTTTTACATGATGAACAAATGACTCAAACTCGATAGAAGACTTGGAAAAGGAGCTAATCTTCTACTCCACCTGCTCAAATGTGCGTGTGTGCAATTGAACAAATCACTCCCTGAGAGCACTCATCGTTCTCAAGTCATAGCAGTACCATATCTGAGATTTTAAAGGTCTTGTAACTTACAAACGATGCTTCTAGAATCATGTCATAAAAGCTGAGATTTATTTTCCATGGCTGATTCAAATGCAATATTGGTATCTGCCATTATGTGAAGTTTATTTATAAACTAATTTCGAGAGGATCATGTGCTTATGATTGACCACAGCTGGTCCCGAATTAGCTGCGCATGATTCACCAATCGGATGATTCCTAACTCACTATAAATAACCAAAGTTCCATACCTAAGTTATCTACAGTATGTCCTTAAGAATCCCCCCTTCCACCCCTACTCCTCCTCCCTTTTTCTTGACAGGGTTGCATGGCAGATCAGTGGTTAGCACTGTTGCCTCACAGCAAGAATTCAGCAAAGAGTTCTCCGGTTTCCTCTCACAGTCCAAAGACATGCAACATGCGTAAATTGACTAAAACAAATTGGCACCATTGATGAGCTCTTAATTAGCATCCCTAATTGCCATTAGCCATACATAAGCGGGGGGGGGTCTCGAGACCTACCTGAGCTCAAACTTCCCTCTCGCCCTCCAAATGGGAGGGAGCCCGTGCTCAAGGATCTTATGAGTTCAGGGCTCTGTCCCAGGACAGCATGCCAAACACGCTCTATAATCAATCATCAGCTAAGTGTGAACTTCTGAAACTGTATTTAAAGGGGTTTTCAGTGACTGTCAATGCTTAACTTTGTACATATTTGTCTGATAACTTTTATTTTTGAAGGTCTCCTGAAAGCATGTCATATTGACCCGAGACCCATTTTGCATACCTGATTCAAATGCAATATTGGCGTCAGGATTTTCCGAGTAATCTGCCATTATATCTGTGCTCTTGTAGATTGACAACACAATAACCCAGCAGTACAGCCTGTCTCCTGGCTCTGCTCTCAGCCCGGTGAGGTCGGTGATTTTGGGGAGAATCCAAGGTGAGTTTCTGACAGGCTTTTGAAGAGGACTCTTTTCCTTCATGTTCCTTGTGTGCCGTTTCACACATTTCTATTTCATTGATGTGGCGTCAGGTGTTTGAATTCAGGCAGGTTAAGATGAGGGGGGGGTTGGTTGTCTGGGTTTGGGAGGAAGAGGTGCGTTGTACAGACTTTTGACAGCACCGTCACAGGTGAATTGCCAAGTGAAAGCCAAATGCAATTTCTCAGTGTTGCCTGGGAGACTGTTTCTTTTTACCTGATAAGAAATGAGGAGGGTTTGCAAGTGGCACGAACCTCAGTGCTTTGATTGAAGGGAGAGAACATTTAAGACAAATTAGCAATAAAGCACTCTGCACAACTTGCAACAAACCCCTTTTAAGCTCATTAGTCATTACGGACCTCTTGTAGAAAAGGAACCAGCACTGAATGTGTTTGATTTATTCAGTTTAAGAAAGGCTTTTAGACACTCAAAGACAGACTTGTGAAATATAATAATGAAGCTTGTTAAAAGGTTATTAAGCAGATTAGAGGTTACTTGTGTGATTCGGTCTGTTCTTTTGGTTTTATAAACAGTCTACTGGTTGACTTTGAATTCAGTTAAAGGTGAAATAATTTAATTTCTATGCCACTGACATCACTAAAAGTAATTGCTACAAAAATAAAAGACTCTCGAAGGCTGGCTGATTTTAGCTTCTGCTTCAAGCGCACACGTATGGTCCGGCAGAGCCTTTGTGTGGTCGCATAGCCCTCGCTGTGGCTGACGCCAACACGCACCTCTTGAAAAATGTAACTACTCATCGCAACGACACGTAGCGCAAGTTCTGTGATTGGTCTGCTTGGTAGCTGTGATGAGTGTGGGCGATGCTGATAGCGGCGCACCCGATGGAGCGAGTGTTTACAGATGGAAACTTTTGTTTTGTCTTTACCTTATGATTAAAGTTGTTGCACGTACACCGGTTCCTGCCTCTGAATGAGTTAGTTTTATCTACTTGTGCATTAAGGTTGCGTTCAGAAAGAACAAAACACCCGCAAAGAAACTTGACACAGAGGAACATAACCTACTGCCAGCTAGCGTTTCGGAAGTGTTATTGCAGAGCAACACAAACAGCACACAGAAATATAAATGCACGGCTACACGCAAGGCAGTGTAGCCGTGTAGCCGTGGGTCACGCCAATCATTCTGCACAGAAGTATAAATCAGCCTTTAGTCAGAAGAAAAGTTTAAGCACTTTTTTAGCTACAGTTTTCCATGAGAAGCAACCAACAAATGGCCTAATAATACATTTTAATTCGTGGTGGTGGTGTTTTTCATTATTTTATTCAACAGGGACTCGTTAATTTAAACACTGCATACTAATCTGTTTGTTTTTTGATGTTTTTTTTTTTTACTTTTTATTCATCCTAAAAGTCCTAAACAAAATCACAGTTTTACCAAAAAATAAAAAAAAAACTGTTGAACCCTAATATATATTTAGATAAAATAAAAATGTAGATTACAAAACTGTTTACAGTAACCATTGACTCATATAATAGGGAAAAAATACAATGGCGATAGTGGTTGCCATCATCAGACTACTTAACAACATTCTTCAAATTATCTTATTTTGTGAAGAAATAGGAATGTTATAATTACTTTGGGGCGACAAAATGGGGTGACAAAATGGCTTAGTGGTTAGCACTGTCACCTCACAGCAAGAAGGTCCCTGGTTCAGGTCTCAGCTGGGCCAGTTGGCATTTCTGTGTGGAGTTAGCATGTTCTCTCTCGTGTTTGGTGGGTTTCCTCCCGGTGCTCCGGTTTCTCCCACAGTCCAAAGATATGCACTGTAGGTGAATTGAATAAACTAAATTGGCCATAGTGTATGAGTGTATGGATGTTTCAAGGTACAGTGTTGCATCTGCATCTGCTGCGTAAAACATATGCTGGATAAGTTGGCGGTTCATTCCGCTGTGGCGACCCCTGATGAATAAAGGAACTAAGCCGAAGGAAAATGAATGAATGAATTAATGAATGAATTACAAATTTAGAATTGAAGGGTATTATAAAATATGTGACTTTTTTTTTTTTCATATTAACTAGGGATGCACTAAAGGGCGAAACCTTTATATCAGGGATGGGCAAACTCATTTCTGGAGGTGCCGCTGTCTTGCAAATCTGTCTCCAACCCTATTCAAACAGACCTGCCTAAAGTTTTCCAGTGATCTTGAATACAATGATTAGCATGTTCAAGTGTGTTTGATTAGGGTTGGAGCTAAACTCTGCAGGACACCGGCCCTTCAGGACTGAGTTTGTCTAGATGCACTTGGCTGAAAATAGAATAAAATAAAATTGATGAGTAATTTTGTAAGACTTTAAATTTTACTCAGTAACTTAAATTATACTGATTTTAAAAACACAAGCCAATAAAATCGCAATTCTATTGACAGTGAACAAGTTTTTGAACGTCATTTTATCAGCGTTACCCTGACAGCATAGTAGTTCAATGACAAGAAGCAAGACCAAGTAAACTTTTTCAGATGACCAGGTTCAGTTTATGTATAGATATGTACTCATATGTGTACAATATGTGAAATTTATTTATAAACTGATTTCGAAAGGATCACATGCTTATGATTGCTTGCAGCTGGCCCCGCATTATTCAATTTATGATTCACCAATCAGACGATTCCTAAGCCACTATAAATACCCTAAGTTCCATATAACAGCCATCTTTGTTTTTAAGAATCCCCCCTTCCACCCCTACTCTTCCTCCTTTCCTAGATGGGTAGCACGGTGGCCTAGTGGTTAGCATTGTTGCCTCACAGCAAGAACGTCACTGGTTCTAGGCCTTACCAAGCCAGCCGACGTTTCTGTGCAGAGTTTACACAATCTCCCTATGCACTTGTGGGTTTCCCCTGGTTTCCTCCCACCGTTCAAAAACATTCAACTTAAGTTAATTGACTAATCCAAATCCGCACCATAGACATGCTACTCATAAGTAGTTATCTCTTAAGAGCCATCACTATCTGTTCATTAGCTACTACAGCAGGGGAGTTCTCGTGATCTACCTGAACTCAAACTCCCCTCTTGCCTTGCAAACAGGAGGGAGCCCCGGGCTCGAGGAACTTTTGAGCTCAGGGCTCTCTCTCCCGGGACAGAATGCCAAACAAGCTTTGTAATCAATCATGAGCTAAGTGTGAACTCTTGAATGAGCTACCTTGAAATTTGACCATGTTTGTACCTGCAGGCTAGTTGACAGTGTACTCCTCTACACTTGCTACACAAGCCATTGAAATGAACGGGTTTCACTTTCACTTTCACTTTCCGTTGTGAAATCAGCTTTGCTTATAATTTTGGCCACATTTCTCTTTCGGACAAAAAGTGAGACAGCATTTTTCAGCCAATAATTTTCGCCACGCAGAATTTGGTGCATCACTGGTTTTAACATGTATTTCACTCATCAGTTCAGTTGCTTACATGTTTTTTCATGTTTCAGGTAGTGACATCACTGATAAGGAACTGGTCCAGGCTGGATTGAGAGGGTTTATTGGCTGCTTGTCCTCTGTTCAGTTTAATCAGGCAACCCCTCTGAAGGCAGCCCTGCAAAACAGTCCTTTAGTTACTGTTATCGGCCGTCTGGAGGCATCAAGTTGTGGAACGATATCCAGCCCAAACACTTTGAGCGATACACACATACGCTCAGGTAAATCATCCTTTAAAGTTTCCACCCTGCAAAAAGACTAACGGATAAAGACAGTATAGATTCATCTTGCTGAGAAGAATCACAAAAGCTGTTCATTGTGTTCCTCTTGTTCTCTGCTTACAGATGACTCTGCAAAATCCGACAGAGGCAAAGACCCACTGAAAAAGGCAGATCAGAATGACTTGGCACTAATCGGAGGTATAGATCCCCATGATAATATGCTCTGGGAGAAACTTTTCAAAACAATACTCAGATCTGACAAATAATAGAGCATCCTCAGAGATTAAAACTGTACAGCCTCATACATCTTTAGCGTTTATGTCAGAAGGTTTATTTCATGCTGTTTCCACTGCATCACTGCATTGTAAAGCAGTCACTATTTTAATACATCTTCCATTTATTCTCAAGATAGATTCATGCAGGGCCTAAAACTAACAATTTGCCAGTGGTCGATGACTTGAGAAAATGTACCGCCATGAAACTATATGTGCATTATTTAAAGGGCACCTATTTTACCCCTTTTTCAAGATTTAAGATAAGTCTTTTGTGTCTCCAGAATGTGTCTGTAAAGTTTCAGCTCAAAACACCCATCAGGTAATTTATTATACCTTTCAGAATATTAGAATGTTCTGCTCTGAACACAATGTAGCTGTTTTGTGGCCTGTGTCTTTAATGCTAGTTGTCCCCACCCACCGATCCCATGTGCCTGTCAGAGTGTGTCTCAATCTTCGCCTCGTCTGCGTCAGACAGGGGCGATTTTAGGATTTTCATATATATATATAAAACCTAATATTACATTTATAAGTAGTAATTAAATAGTAATACACTTTAAAATGTTTGTTTAATATGGTAGGGATGTATACTAGTATTCCATTGTATGTATTACATAGACGGGCACATTCATTTGACTTCTGAGTAAGCCAAATAGGCTCAACCCACCTGTTTACTGTAGTAAAAACCACGTTCTATTTTCAAGTGCATTTTTGCATGTATTAAATAAACTGCCACTATTCTAATTAAATGGCATACATATAAATATTTTTTTTAAACTTACAGGCTAATTCACATATTTCACGATCTGAATGATAATAATAAATACTCTGTCAGTGTCTCAGTGACAGTTTAAACGAGTACATTCTCTAAGTGGTTCTGTCACTGTTTAATCCTTTCTGTGCAAGACTGTATGGTATAGTTAATGCCACACTAACTGTAAAGTGTTTAATATTGGTAGTTCAGTTTGTAATTAAAAATAGCGAAATGTTCGTTAAGAGTTACATTTTTTGCTGGAGGAAACAGCTGTGCTGATGAAGTAAATGCTGAGAAAACCCGACTGCTCCTCCTTGACATTGGGATACAGGTAATACAAGGTTATATATATAAAAGAACTGCAAATAAGCAGATATTATAACAGTTTATCAATAAACACACGTCGTTCGCTCACTGTCCATGGCTGTGGTTTGCTTATTAAATGAAAAACAAAAGACGGGGAGGAGCCGAATTCTGCCGCCGTTTTCATATCAAATTTAAAGGGGACTGAGGTGATAATTTAGTGTACAGATTATGAGCTAATCGCAAAAGTTTTAGGGGGGCTGAGTAGAAATATAGGGGGGCTACACCCCCCCTAAAATAGGCCTAGCAACGCCCATGGCGTCAGATAAACAGCACAGACAGACATAAAGGAAGCAGATGTCACGTATAGTTTGAGAGAAATACTACAGGAAGAACTTTCCCAATGATTATTTGATGTATTTGTTGTGGAGTTAAATCAAGCCTTCCGATGAGTCGCACAAAGCATCGTTACAAAGTTCACGCACACACAGCGCGCACGTTTAACTTTTGCACTGTTTTTGCACGGCAAATGTGACAGGATACACTTTAATATCCACACACTATGGATATCCGTTATGTTAATATACAAAATAAACCTGATATAACATCCACAATCTGGCATTGGTGTCGTCTTTTATAATTGTACTGACACGCTGCTATGGTGATGAAGTAAAGAAGGTAAAATCGCTGTGATTAATTACAAACATGCACTGTTTGAAAAATGTTTTAAACTTGTAAAGCTCATTCTTGATCACATTTGATGATGATGGTTGACACAGCGAGCTGAACAATTCTTTTAATCCCATTGCTTTGCGCACGTCCTGTCTTGTTGATATGATTATACGTGTTACTACAGAGACATGTTAATATGCGGCTGTCTGTCAATTCGGTGGGTCGTCACGTTGTTTTGGGCCTCAAAATGGGAGGGATTTGGATCCTATTTTAACATCAGGAAATTTAAAAACAAAAGAGACTTATTGTCTTTATATCACCCCAGTATGATTGTGGACACACTCTACCTACACACAGTTCTGTCTGAACAGCTTACAAAAGATGATTTTTATCATAGGTGCCCTTTAAAAATAAGCATTTTTGAGGAAATCCATTTGATTGCAGTTTGTATTATTATTATTATTATTAGTAGTAGTAGTAGTAGTAGTAGTAGTAGTAGTAGTAGTAGTAGTAGTAGTAGTGTCTAATCAAAAAAAAAAAAAAAATCTTATTAAACTGTCTTCTCCAAGACACTGAAAACACTTATAATGAGCTGCTCATGTGAAAAAATTCCTAGTACCACAGCAGGCACAGGACGCCAACATAATGTCAGATTGACAATCCACCCCAACATCGTGGGATGTTGCATTTTGTTTGGAGGTGAAAATTGGGTTTACATCAGAATCCAAGATCAGGCCGACGTCAATGTCCAACATAAAACAGACGTTGGAATTTGGTTACTTTCCAACGCAACCTAAAAACAACAAAATATCAACATCTAATGATGTTACAGTTGTCGTTGTGTGGACGTTACCAATATGATGTCTGTCAGACGTTGGATTTTGGTTGGCATACCTGATGAATAAATGTCAGTATTTGACGTCAATATGACGTTGGTTTAAGATGTTGGCTCGACGTTGGAATTTGGTCACTTTCCAACACAACTTAGTCAACAAAATATCATTGTAATTTCACGCCGTTACTGAACGTCAAAATAGCATTGTCTTTAGACACTGGTAGCCCAAATCAAATCTGATATTAATGTCTTATGATGTTGTGTGTCTGCTGGGACTGCACATAAGATTACATATTTATATAGTTACAGCCAAGTCTTTGCATTATAAAAATTGCAAAAAATCATACAGGATTCTAAGGCATTATTAGAATTAATAAAAATGTAACCAGCTGACTAATGAATAACAGTTTCATTTGCAGTTTCCAACAGCATTTTTTACTTTCATTTGGCACTTGGCGTGTATTTAACTTTAGATGCTGGATTCATGAGATCCAAATCCACACCATTTCATCCAAACCACCTTTTAAGAAAATAATCTGTATGTGTATTTTATATTTAGCATGCTTTCATTTTAAATGAACCACATGCAGCACTAATTTCCACATCTTGATCTATTTAATGACCAGGAGTAGTGGCCGCAGTGGTGTTCATCACACTTTGTGCACTGGCCTTCATCATCCGCTTCCTATACCGACACCGACGGACTCCAGCGCCTTCCGGGATCACCGGAAAGACGCATCGGCCCAGCATTGAGCCTCCACCTTATCGAGCTGCACTGGACCTGCACAAACCCCACCACGACAGCAAAGAATACTACATCTGACCTCTCCATGTCGAGCTTGGCCTTTAATCGAACAGCCTGTCGCCAGTGTACATGCTAACAACCCCACCGCACTGTATTACCTACACTGCAGGCTGAGCAGCCAATCAGAGGCCGGCAATGACTCCATGGTGTGGGGCACAAGAAACTACAACAGAAACGTTTTGTTTATTTGCTTATTTTCTACAAAGAGGGTAAAGCTTACATGAAAGTGCTGTGTGCCAGGCCTCTGGAAGATGACAGAGCTGTATATTGTTATTTTACAGGCATAATAATAGGTTATACATGCACAGCATACACACTTTCCAGGCAAACAGCACAGCAGGAGGCCTGAAGCATGACTGAATTGTCTTTATCCAGTGTGCCTGCTCAAACCTGTCTGTCTCAGAGCCCGGGCTTAAGCTAATGGACTGAAACCCCAGCGGATTGGATTCTGAGAGAATGCTTTTTGTGGCAGGGCGGTGGACCTTCCCAGACGTTGTTTTTAAAGGATCGATCATCGCTCAACATGTCCACGAAAACAAAAGATTAAAGACGTCCGCATCCGACAGCCTCACATTTGATGTTGAAACTATTGACTGGTGCAGAGGCTGGGATTAATCACCAAAGGACCATAAGAATATATCAGCAGCGGCTGAGGGATTGAATATGAGTCATTTGTGTGTATCCAGATTCCCATGGGCCGGCCAGATTCAGGCAGTTTAATTCTCTTTCCCATCGTAATCGAGCCGGTCTCGCAACTGGAGCGAAATCTGTCCTTACTGAAGTGCATTATATCTCGTGACTAGATCAACAACAACAAACTTGCTTTCTATTGAGAATGAATTGTATGGCTGTTTTTCTTTTCTATATGAATACTGTAAATGAACGGTGTACATACATTTCATAATTATATTTAATAAATGGAGCTTTCTCAGAGCTTATGAGTACAGATGACCTATAAACTGGTTTTGGCATATTTAATGGCAATGTATGGAATCTTCTCAGAAAATCTCAGTGTTTATTTAAGATGGTTATGCAGGTGGGATGTGGACTCTACATTGTGCTCCAGTCTGATTGACCTTCTATTTCCTGTGTGTCAGATACACTGCTAGTAATATAAGCCAAGATGGAGAAGGAGGAAGAGAGAGGCAATCGATTGAGAACCCTTAGGATACAGCGGTAATGAAACAACTTCTCTTGGCCATCTGCTGTAACAGGTACGCTGTAGACAAAGCCAAACAACACCTCTCATGGCAGGATGCACCTGAGTGTCTGACAATCGCATTGATCACACCTTCAAAACAACTTCTGTTATAGGCGGCTTCATACAGTATGTGTAGACATGCTTGGCTGAATTTAGCCAAAAGTGTAGACACCATTGAGTGGTTTTGGATTCCTCATGATCTTAATGCCCCTTTTGTATGTAGTGGCTAACTACAGTCTCTACTGGCATCACTTCGCCTAAGAGGTCAAACTCCCCCTGCAGAAAACATCTCCCAAACCATGACAATCCAATTGCACCTTTCATTGACTACACTTTAGGTTCAATCTTTCCTCAGTTTGACAACAAACATAATGATCTAACCCAAATTAAACTGGCTTTCATCATTAAAGTGAACTTTGGACCAGGTCTATGTCCATACAATATGCTCCTCTGCAATCGACATTCGATTCTTTCTGCTGATGAGAGGTTTGGTCTCTGCAGGGGAATATGCAGAGATATAGATCCCTACGCCCCCTTTGCACAGGCCATTGACGCTAAGGCTTAACAGAGGGCGTGTCTGAAGCTTCACTTTGGTGTGATTATAATAGAGACAACAGCCAATACAGCTTGGAGCATTACACAAAAAAGGCACAGAATTAAGGCTGATGTTTACTTGTTTCAAACGCATACATGTGATTCAAGCGGAAGCGCAGCCTTCACGTGGTTGCATAGCCCTCGCCGTTAATGTAACTACACGTCGCAACGACCAGTAGCTCAAGCTCTGTGAATAGTCTGTTTGGTAGTGTTGATGAGTGTGGATGGTGCTAAGAACCGCAAGCTTAATTGAGAGGATGGTTATAAGGTTTAAGTCCCATAAAGCAGGGGTTTTCAACCTTTTAGGACACACGCCATGTTTTGCCAATTTCACTTGCGCGCCTTCCCCCGAACAATTCCACCCCCCACCCCCCGCCTGTCTTCACTTTCATCCAAGAAAGGTTGTCAGGGAGTCCGTGGCGGCCAGCGGTCATGAATGAAATGTTCATAAGTGAAAGTGAAACTGCCAAACTGCAGTTTAAGTCACCCAAAATACATGAAACTCTGCAGGAAATAACTAGATTACTGATGTCCATGTAAACATAATCAGTAGTGTCTTTAAAGTAAGTGAAAGATCCAGATGGGCATTCTGCTGATTTGATTCAGAGAGGGCACTTTTTTTGTCAGACGGCTCACCGGTTTTACTTTCATTCCCCATCAATTATTTTAAAAAGCACCCGGTCCATTTTATTTGTATATATTTTACTTGAACGCATTCTCTACAGGTGCCTGATAGTTAGATATGGAGCTAATATTAAATAGATTCACACATAAAAATCGCCTCAAATTCTCGCGCCCCCCTTAATAGGTGCTGGCGCGCCCCACAGTTTGAAAACCCGTGCCGTAAAGGAGCTCCAGATGGAAACTTTTGTTTTGTGTTTACCTTATGATTAAAGTTGTTGCACGTCCGCTGCTTCCAGCCTCTGAATGAGAGATGCAGAAGTACTGTTTCATGAGTTCGCACTTACAGAAGTTTAAGAATAAAGCGTATTTGGCGTGCTGTCCAGGAAGAGGGCCCTGAGCTCGGGGAAGACCCCCCCAACTCGCGTTATTCCCCGTATCGGGGAACAGAGAGTAGTTGGGGTTTGAGCGAAGAGTCTAGCCCGGCCTCAGAACGCTCCCCCTGAGTACATAATGTTTAGAAAGTGCGGTGTTGGGGTGGTGGAGGGATGCTAAAGTCGTGAGATGATGCAGGTAGGACAACTTTGGAACTTATAGGGGTTTGGTCTAATACTGATTGGATAATTGAATGATTATCAATGACGTAAAGAATTACTGAAACATCTGCGAGTGCTCCTCCCGAAATTTGTTTATAAAACATCACACAAATGCACAGCGAAATGCAAGGCTTGCGACGTGGGTCACGCCAATCACTCGACACAGAAGTATAAATCAGCCTTTAGTAGTAGTAGTGTGTAAAGATGTCTTTCAAGATTGTTCATAAAGCACTGGTTGATTGCTAATCATTATAATAAGATTTTTCTCTATTTTGACATACTGCTACTCTCTGGCTTCTCTAGCATCTGCAGTAGTATTTGAAAAAAGCGATCTGATTGGCTGACACCTGTGTTGCTGCTTGAAAAGTTGATAGTTTGTCAAACTCTGCCATGAGCAATTGAGCCAACTTGACTCAACGGACGCACAATTCAGTTCAGCAAATCTTGACGTCACTCCATTGAAAGTAAAAGATTGGCATTAATGCTGATGCCCCATGTGAATGTAATGTAATGTGTATTTATATAGCGCATTTATTGTGTATGGCCATACACCCAAAGCGCTTCACAATCATGAGGGGGGGTCTCTCCACATCACCACCAGTGTGTAGCATCCACTTGGATGATGCGACGGCAGCCACAGGACAACGGCGCCAGTGCGCTCACCACACACCAGCTATTGGTGGAGTGAAGAGACAGTGGATAGAGCCAATTCGGTGGATGGGGATGATTAGGAGGCCATGATGGGTAAGTGCCAATTGAGGGACTTTGGCCAGGACACCGGGATTACACCCCTACTCTTTACGAGAAGTTCCATAGGATTTTTAATGACCATAGAGAGTCATGTGAATGGAGTGTTACCCTGTTAAGTTTATTGCCCACCAAGTCTGAAATTTTTGTCCATCATTTTTTACATTAAAAAACATAAAAAAAAAATAAAAATTCAACCTTAAGTTGTCAATCACATGTACACACTGCCTCCAAAACTTTTGTCCGTTATAAAATTCTAATTGGGTTAAAAATAAAAAATTTTTGCATCCATAGCAAGTATTTTGGGAGGTGTATTGACAATTCATAGCCACCATACAAGTAAAAGCTGAAATCTGGTTGTTTCTAGAAGGGATACAGCTGCAGTCGGAAGTTAACAAGATTTATTTATATTATTTATTAAATACCTATTAATTGTAGTTTATTAATGTCTATCTCTATCCCAACCGTCACAGTTCTCTAAAAAATAATAATAATTCTTGTACTGTGCCACAAAAATTATGCTATACTGATGCATCTGCAGGGCGTCACGGTGGCGCAGTGGGTAGCACGATCGCCTCACAGCAAGAAGGTTGCTGGTTCGAGCCTTGGCTGGGTCAGTTGGCATTTCTGTGTGGAGTTTGCGTGTTCTCCCCGTGTTGGTGTGGGTTTCCTCCGGGTGCTCCAGTTTCCCCCACAGTCCAAAGACATGCGGACCAGGTGAATTTAATCAGCTAAATTGGCCGTAGTGTATGAGTGTGTGTGTATGTTTCCCAGTGTTGGGTTGAGGCTGGAAGGGCATCTGCGTAAAACATATGCTGGATAAGTTGGTGGTTCATTCCTCTGTGGTGACCCCTGATTAATAAAGGGACTAAGCAGAAAAGAAAATGAATGAATGAACGAATGATGCATCTGCAGCTGTATCCCATCTAGAGTTCACCTCAAAGTCTGGAATGGTGTCTGATAAATGAATCCACTTCATCATGCAACACAGAGCACTTCACGACAAAGTGCTGAATATAAAAACATATAGTGTATAATAGTGTGTAGCTGTACCCTGTTGTATACCGGTTTCAATGTCTGGTGTACACCATGCACCTTTTCCATGCCGCTGTTTGGTGTGTTTCCATACTTTTGACATACTGCCAATCATTGTTCAGAAACAATTCAATTCAGTGGACACTCTTTCTTTGTCTTGTCTGAAGAGAGAGGGGAACACAAGCATCACTGTGTGAAAATCACTTTTGGTATTGTTTTTTTTTTTTTTTCTGCAATGTATTCATTAATATGTATTGAGCTCAGTGTGCAAGGATTATGAGCAAGACTAATTTTTAAGATAATCAAAATGAAAAAAACAAACACATGAAAAATTCAGACTACTGTAAGTGTGCAAAGACTTTTACTGTGCTTACTCATGAAATATGGATAACGTCAAATAGAACTAGGCAGTGACTTTGAATTTTAGGAAATTGTAGGCTGCTCTGCTGTATGTGTGAATGTTTTATATGCAAATGTAAACTGTGCCTTCATGGCCACACTCACAGTATGTATCTGAACCATTCACATGGTTGCATTTTTGATAAGTATGAAGCCAAAGTTTTCAGTCATTTTCCAGAATATGTCACTTTTAGAATCTTAAACATAATACAACATATACTCACTGGCCACTTTATTAGGTACACCTTACTTGTACCGGTTTGGAGCCCTGTTTGCCTTCAGAACTGCCTTAATCCTTCATGGCATAGATTCAACAAGGTACTGGAAATATTCCTCAGAGATTTTGATCCATATTGATACGACAGCATCACATTGATGGCGTGCATCTCCCATTCCACCACATCCCAAAGGTGTTTTATTGGATTAAGAACTGGTGACTGTGGAGGCTATTTGAACACAGTGAACTCATTGTCATGTTCTAGAAACCAGATTGAGATGATTCATGCTTTATGACATGGCGCGTTATCCTGCTGAAAGCAACCATCAGAAGATCAGTACACTGTGATCATAAAGGGATGGACATGGTCAGCAACAATACCCAGGTAGGCTGTGGTGTTGACACAATGCTCAATTGGTACTAATGGGCCCAAAGTGTGCCAAGAAAATATCCCCCACACCATTACACCACCACCAGCAGCCTGAACCATTAATAGAAGGCAGAATGGATCCATGCTTTCATGTTGTTGATGCCAAATTCTGACCTTACCATCCGAATGTCACAGCAGAAATCGAGACTCATCAGACCAGGCAACGTTTTTCCAATTTTCTATTGTCCAATTTTGGTGAGTCTGTGCAAACTGTAGCCTCAGTTTTCTGTTCTTAAATAACAGCAGTTGTATATAAATAATAACTGCTGCTGTAGTCATGTTCAAAGTCAGTTAAATCACCTTTCTTCCCCATTCTGATGCTCAAATCAACTGCAGCAGATCATCTTGACCATGTCTACCTGCCTAAATGCATTGAGTTGCTGCCATGTGATTGGCTGATTAGAATTTTGGTTAACAAGCAGTTGGACAGGTGTACCTAATAAAGTGGCAGGTGAGTGTATGATCAAGCTGCGGTCACACTAGAGTTTGAGCTTGCGAAATTCTGTCGTACGGCGCTACGAAAAGGGGCGGGATTAAACAAGATGATTATGCATTAAAAAAAGCGAGCGATTGCTCCATGTTTTAAATATCTGTTCAGAGAGGTCATGTTTTGATCCTGGATTGGTCTCACGCAGTCAAGTGATGCGATTTCGCAGGTCAGAGTTCACCAAGCTTGCTGCACCGCAGCAAAATGCGAAACTCGACGCATGACCCTGCGTTTCCAGTCTGACGCATTCGCGTGCGTATGAATGAAAGTCTATGGAGAGGAAAGCCCAGTGTGATCGCGGCTTAATGCGGATTGAGTAAAGCCAAATGTTTACAATCTTTAGTTTTTTTAGTGCTACCAATAACCTGTTTTACATCTGAATATTTCTCTCAACAATGTGTTTTTGATACTTTGCATAAAATACGATTGAATTAATGACAAACATGTAGGGACAAATGATACAAATGAAAAACGTGTGGACAAAGCGTCTCTATAGAGGCTAATGTTTCGCATGAATAACTTGCAATTTTCACTGAGCCATAATAAAAGGAAAAAAGAAAACATGAAGATTGAATTGTCAATGAGCCCAAATTCAATTCTCCATAAAATACGAGTGAATATCTTGAGAAAATCTGAATCTGAAAATGCAGCATGTGAAAAAATGCACCTAGGAAGTGGGGGTTTTTTTCAGTCTTTTTTTTTTTTAATCAACGAGTTCCCTTAAAGCAGAAAGAAAGGGGAAAAAGATAGTCAAAGGGAGATAAAGCGAAATAAATTGCTCTCACTCTCTCTTCTCTGCATGGTTTTTTAGCTTGAAAAGAAGCTGCGAGATAGACAGAATACCTAAACCTAAATGAATTTCTACTAGAGAACCAATAAAGCAGTGCAATTGTGTGTCATATTCATTTTCATGCATTCACGATTGCATTGTGCCAAAAGTACAATCTAGCCATTATAGGTAAGGTGGATGAAAGCTTTGGGCAAGTCTCAGTCTGTTGACCGAATATCTGTGAACCTCCCAATTACTATAAAATACAATTATAGTCTGCATTGATTTTAATTGGATGCGCAGTGGACAGTCGAACGCCAGAAGCAGAGACTAAATCACTGGTGGTGACTAAATCTTTTTTACTTAATGCCTTGATTAAACCCATCACCCTCTGCACTTAACAAAAGCAAAACAATTTTGATAGCGTCGATCAGCCTCTGGGGAGGCCAGAGAAGCCAATTAACCTTGGCTGCCATTTACTTTGGGATGAGATCTGAGGGAACTCTCACCCGGTGTGTCATCTGTTATCTGCTACGTGATCTCACGGGGGAAAAAAGCTGGCATAAACCTCGTAATTAATTTATTCGTGAAACTGGCAGGGTTTTTTAAAAAGTCAGCTGGACCGCTGGACTGTCGGATGGCTGCTATGAGTTCTGGCCGGCGGGTCACGAAGCTCAGGAACTTCAAGCATACTTGTGTGTGTTTTAACTAGATTAATTGGTGGAGTTGGCGGCTTCGTCTGCATCGCTTTGGAAGAGTGGTCCAAGTGAAGCTTTAATGACATTGCAGGATCACATCACTCACATATGGGGTGAAGAAAGTTAAGTGCAAACTCCAGAAATTGGAAGTCTGTATCAAAAATCTACATAGAGGAAATTCTGAGGAGGAATGGATTGAATGTTTTACAGACATTTATTAGTTTTTTTTTTATTTTGTTTTAATATAATATGTACACAACATAATAGATTATTTAATACTTTATATATAGTTAAATATTAAATAGTATTATGAATTTGTAAGAGTGCAAATTATCGTGAAGTTTCATAAACAAGTTTCGAGAGGAACACGTGATATTATTGACCGCGGCTGATCCCTCATCCACAATCATTAGCTAGACAATCAGATCAATCCAAGCTCACTATAAGTAGCCTAGGGAAAATCACTCCCTTATCTTCATTTCGAAGAAACCCCCCATCCACCCCTTCGCCTCCTCTTTTCTTCCTTTTACCACGGGGAGCTCTCGAGAACCACCTGATCTCGAACTCCCCTGATACGCTCTATCGACCAGGCGGGAGCCCTGGCCTCAACTATCTCCGAACTCAGGGTTCTCTCCCGGGACAGCATGCCAAACCAGCTAACATTTTGTCAAACAATATTTAAGTGCGAACTCTTGAAATATGCATTTGTTTATATGACAAAACGTCTTCTTCACCAAGAAGGTCCATACTGATTCCACAGGCAGATACTGATGATATCAGGGTCTGGTTAATATGTCTGTGGACTTTGGGGGGTTTACAATGTGGTCACATGTTGATTGGTCAGTTTGTATGTCTCAGTATTTGGACTTTGGTCACATGGTCAAGAAAGATACAAAATAGGTGGTAAACTTTGCCTCTTTTCCTGCTCTGCTCCTCTCCTGCTCTAGAGTCTATCTTCTCTGGCACTACTGCTATCAGGCTCTCTTTGAGGCCTACTCTCTGGTCTTCGTCTCTGTCACTCCCTCCCTCTGTCTCTTTCCAACTCTCTCTCTCTCTCTCTCTCTGGTAATGTTAAAAGACATTTTAGGAGGCAGATAAATGTTTTAACATTTATTGAGAATTGTTTGGATAGATGAGAGTTCGTTACTGTCCTTTTATGAAGTCCTTTGGCATAAGCCCCATCTATGGTGCAGAACGCTGGTAGATCCTGCCTGAAGATGAAGGCAGGGCGAAGCCAACCCCCTGAGTGGAGATGAGGCTGACCTCGTGATGGAGAGGATGGAGGGAAACTTTCGCAACGTCACCTGAGTACAGCAAAACAGATTGTTTAGATGAGCTTATATGTAGCGTGCTTGGTTGTTATAGGCTGACGAGATAATTATTATGAATGACATGACATGGCAGAACTATCGCTAAAGCTTTCATTTACATTTAAGCTGGGTACAACTAATATCATATGTTTTTATCATTTTATGTTTTATCCTTTATCCTTTTATCCAGTTATTTTGTAACCAGTTCAGTAGTAACCATAGAACATTATTGTCATTTAATCATTTCATTATCAAGTATTTGTGAATTACTTTTGATTTAACATCAACACTTAATTGCTCCATATTCATTCATTCATTTTCTTGTCGGCTTTGTCCCTTGCGGGGTCGCCACAGCGGAATGAACCGCCAACTTATCCAGCACGATTTTACGCAGCGGATGCCCTTCCAGCCGCAACCCATCTCTGGGAACATCCACACACTCATTCACACTCATACACTACAAATTTACAATTTAGCCTACCCAATTCACCTGTACTGCATGTCTTTGGACTGTGGGGGAAACCGGAGCACCCGGAGGAAACCCACGCGAACGCAGGGAGAACATGCAAACTCCACACAGAAACGTCAACTGACCCAGCCTAGCCGAGGTTCGAACCTGCGACCCAGCGACATTCTTGCTGTGAGGCAACAGCACTACCTACTGCGCCACTGCGTTGCCCTTGCTCCATATTGCAATACAATAATCACACAATAGCAACGCTCTTTCACATTTTTAGGTATTAATACTGCCCTTATTTTCGTTTTCGGTATAAGATTGCAGAAATATGGTTTGCCTAGAAATGTACAGTTTTCACCATCATACTAAACTTTTTAGCCAGATTTTAGTTAAAATCCCATTCTTTAAAATTATTATAATATAAACATTGTGGAATGCTAATATATAATATAATCCAGGGCTATTCAATTGGCAGCCTGCGGGCCGAACCCGACCCCCGAGGCAATTTGTTCTGGCCCTCCAAAGTGTGTGACCAAGACATCAAAAATAAATTTAGTTCAGTCGAATGAAATTAAGTGACGTGCGTCTGTTCAATACAGCACAAGCTGCAGTTGAAGGCTGCGCAGAGAGTAAGTCACCTGACATTAAGCGAGTGGCGCGAGAAAACATTTAGATGTGTTTGTAGAAAAGGCCTTTTGTGCAATGCACTGATATCGTTATTAGGGATGCAATGATTAGCCAATTTCACTATTAGCCACGTTTAAATTCATTACGGTTAAACAACTAAACAAAGTTATGCCACCTGTGTAGTTTAAAGTTCCGAGCTTATACTGAGGCTAATACATAGCACACTGGATTAACTATAGCAGCAGGCCCTTCACATATTGCGTCTTTTCCGCAAGCACGTTCATTATTTCCAATGGCTCGAAAGCGGACTGACGCACTCGTGCCCTCCAGGCGCACACAGAAATGATCTCACGCTGTTGTGGTGAGAATTGTGCGTGGCTTTCAGTACAATGTAAACAAAAGATATGTTAGACGAATTAGTACAAATTATTGAAATGATTATGTATGTATGAACGCAGATAATAACAGCAGTTCATTTACTTATCTAATAGCTTAAATTAACATTAGACAAATACTATTGTCATTTATTCTTATTTTTATTTATTTTTAGTCATTTATTTTCATTGTAAAATTATCACTCATGTTTAAATCAAAAATATTTTCATTTATTTTTAAGTCCAAAGAGAGAAATGGGCTATTGTTTGTTTTTTATGAATATTTTGTGCTGTATTTGGTTCTTGAGCAGCAATAAAGCCTACTTGAGCAATACACTGACTTTGTTGTGGTTCAAAATACAACATTTGAATATGTTTGAAAAAAAAGCCACATGTTCCATGCATTGATGTTATGTAGTTTCAAAATACAACCTATTAACGTTTTAATGTAGAAAAAGCTAACGTGGGTGTCTTAAGGAGCAAAAATACAGCATATGAGCTCTTATATTGCTGTTGTGTCATCACTCATAATGAAAAGTCATATCTCTCCGGCCCCTCATTTGGGATGCTTTTCATGAACTGGCCCCCATGACAAACTAATTGAATAGCCCTGATATAATCTCTGATTTGCTCTTTCAGATTTCAAAAATGTTTAAATAAATTTTATTATAGTAGTTCTAAACCTTTATGAGTTTCTTTATTCTGCTGAACACAAAAATACTACAGTTTGAAGAAAGCTGAAAAACTGCATCCATTGATATTCATAGTAGGAAAAACAAATACTACTTTATGGAAGCAAATGGTTACAGCAGGGGTGTCCAAACTCGGTCCTGGAGGGCCGGTGTCCTGGAGGGTTTAGCTCCAACCCTAATCAAACACACCTGAACCAGCTAATCAAGCTCTCAATAGATACACTAGAAACATCCTGGCAAGTGTGTTGAAGCAAGTTGGAGCTAAACTAAGCAGGACACCGGCCCTCCAGGACCGAGTTTGGACACCCCTGGGTTACAGGATTCCAGCATTCTTCAAAACACCTTCTTCTGTGTCCTAATGCCCCAATATAGTGAAGGGGACACTGTCAGCGAGCGGCGCCTTTCAGATGAGACGTTAAACCAAAGTCCTGACTCTCCGTGGTCATTAAAATTCCCATGGCGCTTCTCGTAAAGCAGGGATGTCCAAACTCGGTCCTGGAGGGCCGGTGTCCTGGAGAGTTTATCTCCAACTTGCTTCAACACACCTGTCAGGAAGTTTCTAGTATATCTACTAAGAGCTTGATTAGCTGGTTCAGGTGTGTTTGATTAGGGTTGGAGCTAAACTCTCCAGGACACCGGCCCTCCAGGACCGAGTTTGGACATCCCTGTCGTAAAGAGTAGGGGTGTAACCCCAGTGTCCTGGCCAAATGCCTTCCATCGGCCCTTACCCATCAGAGCCTCCCAATCATCCCCATTCACCGAATTGTCTCTTCACTCCACTTATAGCTGGTGTGTGGTGAGGGCACTGGTGCCGTTGTCCTGTGGCTGCCGTCTCATCATCCAAGTGGATGCTGCACATTGGTGGTGGTGTGGAGAGACCCCCCTCATGATTGTAAAGCGCTTTGGGTGTATGGCTATACAGGAAAAATACACTATATAAAATAAACATTACACAGTACATTCTCACTATAGGTTTTCTCCGATTTTTTTGGTCAGTACGACTTTTTATAAGGATTATTTGACATTTACAACTGGTGAAAATGCTTCTGAAAATACAGTTGTCAACATATATAAATATGAGATAAATGTTATGATTATATTGTAGCAATATTTGTTATTATTTCTGTTTAGTTTTTTTCTCGCATGAACGTCGCCTTCAATAATTCTACTGAGCTATTATTTTTTGTTAATGTGTCTGCATTAATTGAATAGAACCCAATGAGTCTCCAGCATCACATGATCACATGTGCGTTTGTTTGAACTCATGACAGTGTTTGGTATTCTCAAAGCTGCTAGTAAATCTCAAATTGCAGCAATATTACCTGAGCCTCTGCTCGCTTCAATCTGCGAACCTGGCAGGGTTTGGGAAATGAGCTCCACTGTAGCGCAGAGGGGTACAGTCACACCTGTTCACACACACACATACTTTACATCTGGCGGCCATCTCTTTTTTTCTGGCAGCCACGAGAGTCATTGATTACTCATGCAGGATAATTGTGTAAATTTACTGCAAAATTGCCTCTTCCTGTGCAGTTGAGTTACTGGAGCTTGCTGTATTTTTTTAACATTGTTGCTGACAAGCTATAAGCTCGTGTCTGAAATGGCTGGATGTGCCGGGCAACATCTTTTCCCATCAAGCATTCCTGCTGATCAGCCCCGCAGGCGTACATAGATGAACCCATCCGCAATGTGTTTTTTCCAGCATCGCTGTGCGGGAAAGCATATTTATCATTCACATTCCTGAGCGCAGACTTTCGGGTGTAAATATTCATGATCTGCAATATCAGACTATTGGCTGAGAGCAAGCCGCCATCAGGGAGGTCAAATGCGTTCTGTCGTTGTGGAGTTTGTTGTTGTTTGTGCCAATGCTTCAGGTTCAGGTTAAGCGTAATCGACAGCATTTGGTGCACATTTTCAAATACCACAGAAAATAACTTCTATTTTGACCTTTTAAAGCCTGACATATGTTCAAGTCTTATATAAGAGATTTTTCTCCTTTTACAGTTGATCTGGAGAGCTTTCTACATTGCTCTCAACTTTGGGATATCTTCGTTCTAAACCCCACTTTTGACTGTGGATAAAGGAATAGTTCATACTAAATACCCAGGCTCATTATGATATATATACAGTTGAAACCAGAAGCTTGCATACACTGTATAAAAAGGCACATGACCATTTAAAAGAAAGTCAGATATCAATGTGACTAAACTTTTTCTCTTTTAAGTAAGTTAGGGTTATCACATTTGTTTCTGTTATGCTTAATAGCAGAATAATGAGAGAGATCTTTTTGGAGAAATTGTTATAACTTTTCTTGGAAGTCAAGTTTACATACAATAAGATTATTATGCCTCTGAGAAAGCTCAGATGATGGTGTCAAGGTTTTGGAAGTTTCTGATTGGCTAATTGACAACATTTGAGGTAATTGGAGGCACAACTGTAGAATAGTATTTAAGGAAAACCTTAAACACACTGCTTCCTTGTGTGACAACATGGGAGAATCAACAAGCCAGAATCAACAAAAAAGCCAGATTAAAATTTGCTAAATTACACTGGGAAAAAGAATAATTTTTGGAGACATGTCCTGTGGTCTGATGGAACTAAGATTGAACTGTTTGGCCATAATGACCAGTGTTACATTTGGAGGAAATGGGGAAAGCTTACAAGCTTAGGAACATCATCCAAACTGTGAAGTATGGGGGCGGCAGCATCATGTTGTGGGGCTGTTTTGTTGCAGGAGGGACTGGTCCACTTCACAGCATAGATGGGATCATGAAGAAAGAACATTTTGTAGAAATACTGAAGCAACATCTCAAGACATCAGCCAGAAAATTAAAACTTGGCCACAAATGGGTCTTCCAAACCATGACCCTAAGCATACTGCCAAATTTGTTAAAATGTGCTTTAAAGACAACAGAGTGAATGTTTTGGAGTGGCCATCACCAAGCCCTGAACTCAATCCTATAGAAAATTTGTGGGCAGAGTTGAAAAAGCTTGTGCGAGCAAGACAGCCAACAAATCTGACTCAGTTACACCAATTCTGTCAGGAGGAATGGGCCAAATTCCTTCAAACTATTGTGAGAAGCTTGTGGAAGGATACCCAAAACATTTGACCAAAGTTATAGAGTTTAAAAGCAAAGCTAAAAAAAATACCAAGGAAATGTATGTAAACTTTTGACTGTCTAGAAATTAATAAAAAATTCTCTCATTATTCTGGCATTTAGCAAATGTAAATGACTTAGCTAATCCTAACGGACCTAAAATAGTAAACGTTTAGTATGATTTAACACCAGATATTTTTAAGCGCCAAATGCATCCCAGGAGCTGTGCTTTTTTGCAGTTTTCACAAATCCACCAGAGGCCGCCGTGTACGCTTTTTAAGATCTCTTGTGAGTGCCATTCACAACTGCTGTTCTCGCGTAAATACACCAGAGCCCGCTGTCGACTGACTGACTGACTTAATGACTGACTGACGACTGACCCACCCTCCTCCTTCCCTAAACCCAACCGACAGTTTTAAAGAATTGATTTTTACCACGTTTTCAGATTTTACCACATTCATTGTTTATTTAATTTTTTGGCTTCTGTTTTTGTGTTACCCACTTTCTGGAATCGTTCTTCACCGGATTTGAACCCCATGGTTGTGGTCAACTCCTCTCTGCATCTCATGTCCACCGGCGTACAGGGCGAGCTACTGAACAAACTGGTAACAGCGAGAAAGCCGTTCATACGGATGCAAGCGGTCAGCTGCTAGCACGAAAAGGAACGGCGTCATACCACCCTGTAGCGTTCGTTCTAAAGACGAAAGGCAGCCATATGTGCTTCTGGCTACATAATTTGCGATCTCCGTAAATGTATATAGGGCTACGTTTTCAGAATGAGCCTATGTCGATTAAATTAGCGGGTTATCACCTTTTTTTCATTTCGCTCATTGCTGTTAATTACATACTGATAAGCAGTTACAGCTTAGTAAATTAAAATTATAAGTAGGCTTGCGAATTGATTACCATTTTTAATCAAGTTGTTTAGACTATATGGCAATTAATGAATCAAATTAGTTGCAGATTAACTGCATTTTGTTAGGGCAAGTCACTCCAGGCTGTTTTTTCATGCAGTTGTCAATTTTGAGATCATTATTATTGGCTTTTCATGAAGTGTCTTCTAGGCTAATGTAAAGATGATATCCAAAATACACTTTGAAGTGTTTCATTTATAGATCTTCATCAATTTCATTCATTCATTTTCTTTGGGCTTAGTTCCTTTATTCATCAGGGGTCGCCACAGTGGAATGAACCACCAACTTTTTCAGCATATGTTTTACACAGCGGATGCCCTTCCAGCTGCAACCCAGTATGGGAAACACTTAGTCACACACATACACTACGGACAATTTAGTTTATTCAATTCACCTATAGCGCATGTCTTTGGACTGTGGGGGAAACCAGAACACCTGGAGGAAACCCACACCAACACGGGGAGAACATGCAAACTCCACACAGAAATGCCAACTGACCCAGCCGGGACTCGAACCAGCAACCTTCTTGCTGTGAGGTGACAGTGCTTACCACTGAGCCACCGTGTCGCTCCCTTTATCAATTTGTGTCTGTAGATTTCAATTACAATACATACAAAGGCTGGTTTCTTAGTATTTTATTCCTGCAATGAGCCATAAATCTCCAGTTCAGCAGAACTTAAATACACCAAACTTCACAGTTGTGTTCATATCTATATTATGAAGATGGAGGATATGTTCGTGCATAATTTACAGTACCTGATCATACAGTATACAGTGTTTTATTAAAATAAGCGGTGCATTAACTGTGTTAAAAATTTTAATGCATTATGTTTTTTATAACTGAATTAAAGTGCTTTTGCACCACATACAGTTAACAGCAAAAGCAGTATTGACCCTGCAGGGTTTTATAGGCGCTGGTTAAAAGCAGTGTTTGTAATGAAAACAACCCTGGGTTATGGAGCTCATTCTCAAGAAAATGTACTGCAGTTTCTGAAATTCTGTTAATGTATGGACTTTAATTCATTCATAAGGACTTCATTTAGATTATTTGACATGTTAAATGTCACTGTTTTAGAGCAGAAATATCATACAAATTATAAGAAACACTACGCCTATTTAAAACAGCAGACAAAGGCAACATGGAAAGATTAAATAATATCGGACCAAGAATAGATCCCTGAGGGACACCAGAACTTAAATGAATAACAGAAGAGGATTGAGGATAGGACAATAACTCCTATTGGTCAAATATGAGTGAGTTAAGGTCCAAGTCATTCAAAATGCAGATTCTGTACTATGACAAGCTTAAACATTCACTGTTAGAGTTAGTTGAAAAGCTGCTGGTTTTATTTTCTGTTGAGCTTTAGTTCATAAAACTTGACATTCTGCAGAAGTTTTTTAGTATAAAGCAGAAAGTCCCTAGAAAATTCCTTGGTCACACTTTATTTTGACGGTCAGTTTGTTGAATTTAAGTTACATTGCAACTAATTATCATTAGATTACAAGTAGACTGTTAGGTTGGGGTTAGGGTTGGGGTTGGGGTTAGGGTTAGTGTAAGTTGACATGTAATTGCAAAGTTTCTTATAGTCAGTTAAATGTCTGTTGAAGGACTGTTAAATGTCAGTGTCAACAGATATTAAGCAGACAGTCTACTGATATTCAAATGGACCATCAAAATAAAGTGTTACCAATTCCTTTAACTGTAAGGCAGTGTAAACTTCCTATATGATACACTGTCATTCAAAAGTTTACAACAAGATTTTTAAAAAAGAAATACATTAATTTAACACTAAAAAGTGACTGTAATAACATTTCTAATATTACAACATTCATTCATTTTCTTTTCGGCTTAGTCCCTTTATTAATCTGGGGTCGCCATAGCAGAATGAACCGCCAATTTATCCAGCATATGTTTGACGCAGCAGATGCCCTTCCAGCTGCAACCCATCACTGGGAAACATTCATACGCACTCATTCACACACATACACTACGGACAATTTAGCCTACAAAATTCACCTACCACATGTTTTTGGGCTTGTGGGGGAAACCGGAGCAATGTAATGCTAGATGCAATGTAACTTAAATTCAACAAACGGACCATCAAAATAAAGTGTGACCAAATAGGATATTGGATTACATTTATTTGACAAAAGTATCATTTAACAAATCATAGATTTTCATTGCCACGGAGGCCCCGTCTGTAGCTTGATTTGGAAGCTTTTAGATCCAGCTATGAATGCCGAAGATGAAAGCAGGGGCGAATGGACCAAATGAATGAATGGACAGCTTATATATTTTTGTGTCTTGAGGCTATTGGTTGGAACTAATTGTGATGAGTGACGTGACATTAGGTATTAGGCTCGTTTGAGGTGCACCTCGCCTTGACTGCAATGTAGACGAGAGCAGGCGGCTGCAGTAAGAGAAGGGCTCAAAAAATACATCAGAAGTCAGACACTTCCTGAATCTCGCTGTTTTGCCACCTGGAAACGTCACCAGTGGTGGAGATCGCGTTCGCGTTTTTTATCGCAGACGAATGAATACTATGGTGATTAATAGTAAATATTATAGTGTTTTTGAACATCAGTATTGGGTTACGTTTATAGTTGTTGTGATACCATAGCAACTATAGAATTTAAATAGGCTATTTGTTATAATATGGATTTATACTATACTATACTATAGTATTCCTATAAATTACTGTAGTATTTTTAATGTGGGAGTGGATGCAATTGAAATATCACTGTTTTTACAAAACGATGGTCATAATCACAGAAGATGAACAGCTCATTACTTAAAAGGGTGTATTTAAAATATAAATCTGTATATTCAACAGTGGTAAATGTTAAAAGAATGTCAAAATAAACAGCTTTTACAGCAAGAAAGCTTTCAAGAAATCTAATTTGGCTACATTATAAATTAAGTAACTATAGCAAGATGCTTTTGAGTGACAGGTCATGAAAAATGTTTGTTTGTTTGTTTGTTTATTTGTTTTGCTAGGAATGTCCCTAGAATTTGGCATTTTATTGAACAAGTGGTCCATTTCTGTAGTCATTTCAGACTTTCTATAGAGGGCATTAGAAGGTAAAGGAAAATACAACTGAAGACAAAATTCTTAGCCCTCTTGTGAAGTTAAAAATATGGTGTTGCATCAAATATGTAAAAGTGTTGTTTAACAGATTTTGTTTTCAACAGTTTTATAAACTAATTTCTTCTAACTAATTTCTCTTGTCTTTGCCATGATGACAATATTATATTATATGTTTTACATAATATTTTACTAGTTTTTTGCAAGATACTAGTATTCAGCCTAAAGTGCAATTTAAAGAGTTAACTATAGATTAATTATGTTAAAGAAAAATGAGGAAAGCCATTGGACAACAGTGGTTTGTTCTGTAGACATAAAGAAATTCTTAAGGGGCTAATTATATTGACATGTTAATAGGCCTATATAAATACCTTTTACTCCAGCCAGACTAAAATAAACAGCCTACGACTTTGTCCAGAATAAAAACTATTAGGCTGTAGGAAATACTGGGAAAATGTTCTATATGTTCTATATAATGTTCTATATATATATATATATATATATATATATATATATATATATATATATATATATATATATATATATATATATATATATATATATATATATATATGTATTGGATTGACTTTCATGGAATAACGTTGCATAAAAATTACAGTACAAAATTCACACAAACATACAACAAAGTGAAAATGACAACAAACAGGACTTAAATCTGAGAAATAAAATACAGTACATGCACATCCTAACGATTTATTAGTAACATTGTTATATTAGATAGGTCACATTATATTTTTACAAAGATGTGTTTTGTTTTTGTTTGCATGTAAATCTAAATGAATAGCCTTATGTAATGCTCTTTATGACTTTTTTTAGACACATTTCTAACCGACATGCATGATCACCGGTGATCGGTTCTGTGCAGATTTTAGCCATCTCAAGCAAGCCTATTAGGTATTCCGGTCACACTTTATTTTGACGGTCCGTTTGTTGAATTTAAGTTACATTGCAACTAATTATCATTAGATTATAAGTAGACTGTTAGGTTGGGGTTAGGGTTGGGGTTGGGGTTAGGGTTAGTGTAAGTTGACATGTACTTGCAAAGTTTCTTATAGTCAGTTAAATGTCTGTTGAAGGACTGTTAAATGTCAGTGTCAACAGATATTAAGCAGACAGACTACTAATACTCAATTGGACCATCAAAATAAAGTGTTACCGGTATTCCTTGTGTCTCGTGGCTAATGGTTGTAATTGATTGTGATGAGTGGCATGACATTAGGGCTGTTTCTCAATATGCGTTCTTCAGCAATCTTGTGTTCTTGTGTAACGTCGTCATCAACTGCCAAAATGTTCAGTTCTAAAACTCAAGACCGCAAGAACGTAGGACGCATGAAAGTTCCCAGATGTGTTCTTGATATTGAAGATGTGTCAATGCAGACTTGAGTGCAAAACTTGCTCAAGAAGTTCCAGAAGTCATTGCGGCTGAATAAAGGAGGTGGGAAGAGCAGCATTTATATATATAAATATATATATATATATATATATATATATATATAACTTATTTATCTCAGGAGATTCTCTAAATGAGACGGAAAATAAACATTACCATCAAAATCTTCATTAACACATTAAGGGTGTTTATTTGCTGAAATTTGTATTAAAATCTGTTTTATTTGTATTGTGCAAAGTATATTTGTAAGGTTTTTATGCATAGTATATATTGTGAAAAGGGGAAAAACAATAAATCGTTGTATGAATGCTGTAATGTTTAAATCATTTTCAATTAAAAACACATGAAGGTCATGTCATCATTAGGAAGAACCAGGAAAGAATGCAATATCTCATTTCTCACAGGATGCATTCTGCGTTCTTCCGAGGTAACTTGGCAAGATCGGTCTCCACAAGAACACAAGTTCGTTCTCAGTGTTCTCGGAATTGAGAAACAGCCAAGGTCTTCCTGGTAGAACTAGCAATAACAGTTACATTGAAATTTCAACTTTTCGTAACAGGAATAAATTACATTTTAAACACACTCTTGGTGAACATAAGAGCCTTTCTAAAAACCCACCCCAAACCTTTAAACAGAGGTGTTTGTGATAAGAGGCAAACTTTTGAACGAGGACACTCTGATTAATTTCTTTCAACACAGCAGGATCTGCTAAACCCACACCTGATTTTATCCCATTAATTGAAACACCTGACTCCATTTACCTCTTTAAATGAAGTGCTAATCTAGAAAGGAGAGATCTGTTTGTTCTTTTGCTGATCCAAAACAACATTCGAACAACCTTCAGCTCCCAATTCCTGTGTGAAAGTCACTAAGTTTAATAGTATGACTTTGTTTAGCCTTGACATCATGCTAAAATTGAAAGATTGGATGAAAGTTTGATAAGGTTAGTGAATGATTGTTTTATTCTCATCATGGTAACATGCATATTTATACTTTGTGGCCAAATTAAGGTTTAGTTTAAAAGGTGGTTTGTCCAAAAATGAAATGTGTTCCCTATTTACTTACCCTCAAGAATAAAAAAAAATCCATAGTATGAAAAAAATACAATGGAAGTCAATGTTGCTAGTCATCAACATTTCCTAAAATATCTTCTTTTGTGTTCAACAGAAGAAAGAAACTCAACCAGGTTTAAAACAATTGAAGCAAATGATGACAATTTTTATTTTTGGGTGAACTATCCCTTTAAGGTGTATGTAGCAAAAAGCAAGTTGATGTTATTTAAGATTTAAAGCTTTATTTATTCAAACTGCTACACAGATTGTTTTTGAGGCTAGGTCCTGTTAGAAGTGAAAAAATATACACTTCATAGTCCATTTAACAAAGGCATCAGCGGGAGGTCTAATATTGCTTTCACACAGAACCGCGTTTCCAGACGCTTCTCAGCTGGAGGTGTTCCCAGAATGCACTGCCAGCATCATTCTTTATTGTAAAAAGCCAAAAACAAAGCAGGACCATAATAGAACATGTATTGACTGGCGTGACAATTATAGGTATTTTGAAACCAATTTGATGTGGAAAAATTTAGTACACCTTTGGAATGGATTTCTCTTGGATGTAATTGCGTGCAAATACAAACTGGTTTTGCTGTTGGAAGATATTATCTGAATTGTTTTTTATTTAAGTGTTCATTTGACCAAAAATACAGAACACATTTTATTAATATTATTATTATTATTATCAACATGAGTAGATTATAGTTATAGTATAATCACATTTATCTGTCCACTTCTTGATCTTTCAATCGTATTATTATTATTGTAATATTGTTTTTTTTCTTGTCTTTCATCTTATTAATATTACTTTTACTTTGTCTTCTTATTATTCGTACATTATCATTATTATTATTGCAATGTTTTTTCTTGTTCTTATTGTTTTGTCTGCTGCACTTTATTTTTCGCCTTTTTCTCCCCTTTTCTTCTACTTTTTTTTTTTACTTTTTCTTTCCTTCTATTTCTTCTTTTTCTTCTAATAATAATAATAATTATTATTATTATTATCATTATTAGGGGCCAAGCACCGAAGGTGCGGAGGCACCTATTGTTTTTGTTCTGGTTCTTATTATTATTATTATTATTATTATTATTATTATTATTATTATTATTCTTCCGCCGTAATTTGAATGGCAGCCCATATAACCGTTGGTAGGAAAGTTATGAAATTTGGCACATGGGTAGAGGACATTGAATTCATCAAATGGACCAAATTTGGACCCTGTAAGCCTTACTCTCTAGCGCCACCACTGGTCCAAAGTTGCAATTTTGAAATGGTTATAACTTTTGAACCGTAGGTGGCAAATTCAAAATTCTTTTTTTCCTTGATTCATTGGTTTATGCCAATGCAAATTGACACCAAATTTTAAAAATCGTAAGGTGTAGTTTTTTTTCTAAAATTATGAGCTACTTTTTCGAACTCGTCCTAGACGGTTGGGCCAATTGTCACCAAAATTGAACCAGGTCATCTTCAGACCATGCTGACAAAAAGTTATCAAAAGAAAGTTGATTAGTGCAACGGTTGTGAAATTATACGCGAACGAATTGTTCGAAGTCGTCATGAAATTGATCATTAGGCCATATCTCCCCAACGCTTTGGGTTATTCTCACCAAACTGGCTGTGTGTTATGACAACTATGGTGTGAGGTGGCCTGCACAGTTTTGGCGCAGCGCCACCTAGTGGTCAGGAGATACGAAAAATGGCTATTTTGGCCAATATCTCATGAGCCCTTGGGTCAAAATTCACAAAATTGGTCTCATTGCATTCAGAGAGACATTTTGAGTCGATTGATATCCAATTTTCCCATATTCGCCATTTTGGGTGTCGGCCATTTTGAATTTTGTCCAAAAACGTCATATTTTATCAAGGCAATGAGGTATTGCCACCAAAATTGGTACGCATGTTCACTCCCATGCCCTGAAAGTGCTCAAAAAATTTCAGACCAGCGCCACCTTGTGGTCAAAGGTTATAAAGAAATTTTGAAAAATGCTAATAACTTCTGCTGCGTTGACTTCATTGTCACGTGACTGGTCTTGATAGATTCCTTGGAAGGTCGTGCACAGATTGGCATCAAATTTTCCATAATTTGACCAACTTCATGTCTGCCATTGTTATGCAAATGGAAACGCTACTTTTTCAAACTCCTCCTAGACCGTTGGTCCAATTTTCACCAAATTTGACTCAGATCATCTTCAGACCATGCTGACAAAAAGTTATCAAATTCGTGTCGATAGGTGTAACGGTTTTTGTGTATTACACCGACAAATGTGCTGACATGATGCCAAACAACATATGAGGCTGTATCTCTGCGATACTTAAAGATATCGACACCAAATTTTAGGTGTGTCATCGCCACAACACAATGAACAAACCATAAAAATTTGGTGACAGCGCCCCCTATGGGTCAAGAGTTATAAACCATTCATTATTCATTAATAACAAAACTTACATATTTGGTAATAAGTTTTGACTCCTTATTCGGATTTTTAAGTAATTGAGCTCAAATTATTCCCTAGGTGATGCTGAAAACATAGATACCACATATGCCATAATTGCCAAAACTTTCTGTCCGCCATCTTGAATTGGTTCAAAAACACACTATTCCAAACTCCTCCAAGGCCATTGGTCCAATTTTCACCAAATTTGACTCACGTGATCTTCAGACCTGGCTGGCAAAAAGTTATCAATTTTGTGTTGATAGGCAATACGGTTGTTGTTTTCTGCACCGACAAATGGGCTGGTACAATGCTAAACTGCATCTGATGCTGTAACATTGCAACGCTTATACATATTGACACAAAACTTAACGGGTGTCATTGTCACCTCACACTGACTATTTGACATAAATTTGGTAACAGCGCCACCTACTGGTCAAAAGTTATAAACCAGTAAATGATTCAAATTCTTATGTTTTTGCTTGCACTTCTAGTTAAATGGACTTCAATGTATTCAGAACTCATTGAGCCAACATGTGAGACTTTTGCTAGATAATTTAGCATAATAATATTTTTCAAGCTAACCAGTTACTATGCTGTTTAAGTTGACAATTAAGTTATAAACTGAAGTATAATAAAGTTAACATTAGCTTGTATTTGCATGAAAATCTACTTAAACTGCTAGAGAACTGTTTTGCTGAACTGATTCTCACACTCACACCTCTTTCAAGTAGCTCAGAAAACATCCGTGACCTACTAGCTCAAAGTGTTAAGACAATGTGCTGCCAACGCAGAAGTTGAAGGTTCGAAACCAGCATGCGATATTGAGTTTTTAGGGGCTAAGCACCAAAGATGACATGAAACAGAAGTTGATGCAGGAATTGTGCCTTTCCTAGAAATATTTGGGAACAATTTGGAGTCTTTAGCCCTAAGTCTATAGCACCACCAGCAGACCAAAATTTCGACAATTAAACTGTTATAACTTTTTAGCCATTTGAGCTACAAAAATAAAACATAGCACAAAAGATTTCACTGATCATGCCGATTCAAACCAATACGGTAAATTAAAACTCCGTCCATTACAGTAGTGACCATTTTGAAAAGTACAGTAATACATTTAAACATTACTCGTCCTTCAAAACTGAACCATTTTTTCCCAAATTTTGCTCAGATAATCTATGGACTGAGCCGCACAGAAATAACTGAACAGAATTAAAATATTCAATTTTGTTCAAAAGTTATGATGTTGCAAACATAACAAAGTACATCAAAAATTGGTTCAGAGGCTGTATCTCAGCCAAAAATTACTCAATAAAAATGAAACTTCAAATTCTCAATGAACACTATGATATTAAGGTGCATGCCAAAGTTGGCCACAGCACCACCTACAAGTCAGGAGATACCTAAAATGCATATTTATGCTTAACTTTTGAACAGTTTATCAGAAAATCGTGTTGTTTACTGCACTGATAAATGTGTTGATACAATGCTAAACTGCACCTGAAGCTGTAACTCTGCAATGCTTATACTGTATATATTGACACAAAACGTAAAGTGTGTCATTGTCATCTCACGCCGACCACCTCACATAAATTTGGTAACAGCGTCACCTACTGGTCAAGAGTTATAAACCAGTAAATTCGTCAAATTTTTATGTTTTTGCTTGCGTTTCCAGTTAAGTGAATTTCAAATGTATTCAGAACTCATTGTTTCACTTCATCTGGTGCTCTATGGAGCTTGCTGCTCATGGCCTCTGGACTGCTATTCATGGTGCCTCTGCATGGCTTGGCCCCGCAATTGCTGCTTGCAGCTATATTTATCATTATTATTATTTTTACTATTGTTGTTGTTGTTGTTCTGACTTGTCCTCTTGTTATCTCCTCATTATCAGTATTTCTACAATTGGTGGTTGTTGTTTTTGCAGTAGTATTGTAGTAGTAGTTGTGCTTGTTGAAGTAGTAGTAGTTGTTGTAGCAGTAGTCTTTATAATAATATCAGTAGTAATCGTTGTTGTAGTAGACGTTGTTGTTGTTGTAGTAGTGTTTAAAAAAAAAAAAACATTTTTAGCAGCCAAATATTCATTACATGTTTATTTGCTGCTCCAAACATGTTTCTTGAGTGTTGAAACACTGCAAAAAAAAATCGTACTTTGTCTTGTTTCTAGTCCAAATTTCTAACACTTCTTAAAATTACTCATTTTACCTAGACAAGTAAAAATGTCTTGTTTTCAGAAATCATAAAGTGAAAACTAATTGACTTTTTTCCCCAACTGACCCACATTTCTCCTTCCTTAAACCCAACCGATAGTGTTTTCAAAAGCATCGATTCACCCGCCCACCCACTTCCCTAAACCTAGCTGAGTTTAAGACAAGATTTTACCACATTCGCACTCTGTTATTTACTTGTTCATTTGATTTTTTTGGCTTCTGTTTTTGTCTTACCTGCTTTATGGAACTGTTCTTCGCCAGACTCAAACCCCATCGTCGTGGTCAGCTCCTCTCAAGTCCGCTGCCGTACAAGGCGAGCTACTGGACAAACTGGTATCAGCGGGAAAGCCGTCTACATGGAGGTAAGCAGTCAGCTTGTTAGCACGAAAAGGAACAGCATCCCACCGCCTGTAGCATTTGTTTTAAAGATGAAATGCAGCCATGCATGCTTCTGGCTACATAATTCGCGATCTACAGAAACGTATATAGGGCTATGTTTTCAGAATTAGCCTGTGTTGACAAAATCTGTCAATAGAGAAACCAAAATAATCTTAGTTCTGGTCAAACAAGTTTATTTTACTTGCATCATTTGCAGATTATTTTGCTTGTTTTATGGAAAAAAATTCCTAAATTTGACTTAAAATTTCTAAAACAAGACTATATTTTTGCTTTTCTAAAAAAGTCATTCATTCATTTATTTTCTTTTCGGCTTAGTCCATTTATTAATTTGGGGGCGCCATTTTTAGCTTGCCCAATTCACCTATACCGCATGTCTTTGGACTTGTGGGAGAAACCGGAGCACACGAAGGAAACCCATGCGAACATGGGGAAAACATGCAAACCCCACACAGAAATGCCAACTAACCCAGCCAAGGCTCAAACCAGCGACCTTCTTGATGTGAGGTGAGAGCGCTACCCACTACCCACTGCTACCCATGGTGCCTGTCTAGAAAATTCCTCTTGATTTAAGAACTTTTTATATATTTGGATTAAAAACAAGAAGATATTTATGGAAACCGTGGCACTTTTTGATTATAATATATAATGATTTGATATAATTTGTATAATAATTCAACCATTATTGGTCGACATGTTAAGTTTTTTACTGTAGTGCTATGGAACACAAACTTCTGCATATATTAACTTTGACTCGCTCTGCCGCAAAAGTGAAAGTGCAGCTCCGATTTTGATCACTCTGTTCCCTTGATCAAAGACTCATGAAAATATAATGGCTGAGGTGCAGCGAGAAACGTCTGAGAGATGGAGCATGCAGGCTCTGGTATTAGAGACATTTATGCATTTACATTTATTAATTTAGCAGACGCTTTTATGCATGTGACAAGAGCAGACAGTTCCTTCAGGAAATTTCACACTGTATGTATTAAACTTTAGCAGTGTGTGACTCTGCTTGAGCTGCAGACGTGATACTGTACCTCATATTGTGGAAAGATGTTTGTTTAGCTTGTTAAGCTTGTGAACTGAACAGAAATGGAAGGCAATAAAAAAAGTGTAAAATTGTCAACATGCAAATGTTGCTTTAGTATGCACAGTTTAACCTTGTTGTGAGAGGAAATTTTATGCTAGGTGATAATAACAGGGCGTGTATGTCATATCATTACGACATCTATCATGAACAACATGACATCTGTTGTGTCATATATCATGTATCCCTATTTACCATCACATTACATATGCAAATGTGATTCCAAATACAGCAATTTCATTAGCCATTGTGGTTACATTGGCAGGGTCAGACTGTGTGTGTGTTGGCAAGTTTAATACACAGACATGCACAGATTAACAATGCTGAAAAAAATAATACCTGATGCATGTATATGCTGGTATGCTTACAATAGTATACCCTTCACAAGTAAATTTGGATTGTTATACATGTAGGATTGGACAATGAAACTGAAATGCCTGGTTTTAGACCACAATAATTCATTAGTATGGTGTAGGGCCTCATTTTGTGGCCAATACAGCATTAATCTGTCATGGGATTGACAGATACAAGCCTTCACAGTGGCCAGAGGGATTTTGGGCCATTCTTATTGCAGAATAGTGACCAGGTCCAAAACACCCTAAAGTGGCTCAATATCTAGCTCTGGTGATTGTGCAGGCCATTGGAGATGTTCAACTTCACTTTCATGTTCATCAAACCCCTCTGTCACCAGTCTTGCTGTGTGTATTATCATCCTGATACACTGCATCGCCTTAAGGATACAATGTTCGAACCATTGGGTGCACTTGGTCCTCCAGAATGATTTGGTAGTCCTTGGCAGTGATACACATATCTAACACAAGCTTCACTCTGGGCATGCAACAGTCTGGGTGGTATGCTTCAACGTAACTCTCCAGGATGTGGGAAAGACAGTAAAGGTGGACAAGTAAAGGTGGACTAGTCAGAGAACAATACTTTTTTCACTTTGCCCACAGGTTTGGCATACAGCAGTTTCACTGGCTAAATTCCACGCATTTGATTTAAAGACTTTTGGCCCTTATAGCCTTCTGTTCTAATCTGAAGTATTTTTTGGGCTTGCGTTAGACTAGTATTGAAAATAAATATGCAGACACCAAAACAGTATGACCACTTTTTACGTGTTACCACTTTTTATAAGGATAATAAATGTTATACTTTTTAACAACAACAAAAAAAATAATATATAAAAAAAAAAAAAAAAAGTCCTTTCTCCACTGAAAGCATAAGCAGGTAGAAAGTGTGTTTCTTCTCTTAATCATCGTTAAAAGCTGAATGGACCACATAAAAAAAACAACTTATAATTACAACTCAAAGTTAATACTTGTCAGAATTGCTCAAAATCAGCCACTTAGTCTTTTTGAGGGGGTCTCCGCATCTCTGTAAACTGCTGATTGGCGGTCTCTACGGCTTGTGTTTGACATAATGGGTTTCTGGGAATTTAGGCCATTTCAAAAGCTTGGTTATGCCTCTGGGGAAATAGAATCAATACCCAATTAAAGTATTACAGGAAATGGAAACTCCATTCAAGTGTTCTTTAAACCTGAAGCTGCAAGATTTTATTTTATTTTTTTTAAACGTCCAGGAACGTTTGGTTTTGGCAGGTTATTTTATGTATATGTCACACGTATTGTCCTGGTTAACACCATCACTTACCATCTACAGCAGCTCTTATTATAACAGGGGTCATAAATGTTAAATTAAAGTGAACTTTTTTCCATAGTTGTAGTTGCAGTAACTCAAACAGTAGAAAGTTGTGTGTGCACTGTTAAGATAATGTGTTCAATTGCCAAGAAAAGCAAAACATAATTTCTATACAACTAAAATTTCTTTACAAGATCAATGATCAAAAAGATAAATAAGTGCATTATCATTTTGTTTGTTTATTTTATAGTCTTGAATGCCTTTAAATGCATTTATGTCTGTTGTACTAAGACGAATCATAGGTTTTGAATATTTATTTTTCTTCTGCAGCTTTTGTCACATTGAAGCTTGAATATGCTACCAACTTATTTCCCAATTATTGAATATATATTTGACATTATTGATTTGATTAAAGGTGCAGTAGGTGATCTGCCAAAATGCTAACATTAGCTTTGTAAACACAGTCCCTCCCCTGCCCTGAAATTATGAACGTGCACCGTAAAAATGACAGTAGACAACCCACTAGATCATGTCATTCGCCAGTTAGAAAACTTTATAGTAGTTTAGTACTACAATTCTGAAGGAAAAACTGTATTATATCTTGCACATTTTCAGTTGTGTAGCAAGCAAAACTTGTCATAATGTGCAATATTTCATGCATGCAAGGATCGCTGGTCTCACTCTTTCACATGATTTGTCCTAACGTGATTCTGTGTAGTGCTTGTCTAATGGGGTGCAGGAATTACACTTCTTACTAAGCCATAGCCTACATACATGCTATTTCAGAGCGAATATTCAAAGTAGCACGGTGAACAATATGGGGTGAACAATATTCTGGATTCTGCCTCATCCAGAATATAAAAGTACATGTAAACACATTTAAATCATTTACTTTAATCATTACTATTGGAATGTGAAGAGACTTTCACAACAAAAAATCTTTCTGAAGACAATCACCTACTTACGGAAGTCCTAAGAGGCCATGCATTAAAATATTTTTTCTCTCTTGTTTTGTCGTGATCACGACTTAATTATCTTGTGATCTCGACATAACAAAAACTTGTTATGTCGTGATCACGACTAATTTTTTTTGCTTTTATTTATTTATGTATTAATTATTATTATTATTAGTAGTAGTAGTATAGTAGTAGTATTAGTATTAATATCTGGCAAATGTCAGGACACCGGCCTTGCGAACAGGGAGAGAATAACTGCAGACGCGCATTCGTGCAACACATTAAAGGTGTTCAGAACAGCCATAATATGAGAGCAAACGCTCGTGCTCCTGATTAATGTACATTCATGATTATGTTCATGTATATGATCATTATTTACTATAATTTGCATCAACTGTTATCATTTTAATGCAACTCTATGGCGCATTTTTAAAGTTGTAAATAATTTGCGGAAAGGATCAAAGCAAGTGCAGGATCTTCATCATTCTTCATAATTTAATTCATGCATGCAGCAACTTATTTAGTGCCATATAGAGTTGCCTTAAAATGGTAACAGTTGAGGAAATATTATTGTAAATAATGGTATATAATCAAATACGTGAATATAATCATAAATGTACATTAATCATGAGCACGAGCATTTGCTCTCATGTTATGGCTGTTCTGAACGCCTTTAATGTGTTGCACAAATGCGTGTCTGCAGTTGGGCTATTCTCTCCCTGTTCGCAGGGCTGGTGTAGACTCTCTGGCCAGACATTTGCCAGATATTATTAATAATAATAATAATAATAATAAATACATAAATAAATAAAAGCAAAAAAAAAAAAAATAAGTCGTGATCACGACATAACAACTTTTTGTTATGTCGAGATCACGAGAAAACGAGTTGTTATGTCGAGATCACGAGATAATTAAGTTGTGATCACGACATAACAAGAGAGAAAAAATATTTTAATGCATGGCCTCTTAGGACTTCCGTACCTACTGCACCTTTTAATTTACATTTATTGCTCTACAACTCAACAGAATCTCTCTTATGTGATGACTGAGTGATTATGCTGCCTCCTATTGGTGAATATTGTTGTACTATTGACTATTGGGTAGTTTGGTAAATTATTTCACTAATTTGGCAACTGTTAAATGTCATCTGGAAAACGATTTGAATTTCCACTTAATAAAAAACGTTAGAGTTCCATTTGGGAGGACACTAAACTCATACATGGTTGAGTGTGTATAAGTGTAAGTGTGCTATTTGGGATGCAGCTTTTGACTTTTTCTTTACCAATTAAAAAAGTTTGTCCAGAAGATTCTCTGAAAAACTAATGTTAGTGTTCAAAGACAAAAAGTCCCAAAAGTTTGTAACTACAAAAGAGCAAGGAAATAAATAACGAGCAATTTTTCATTTGAGGTGAACAGCTTTCGTTTTTAATGGGGATGCTATTCTTTTTCACACATGATTGTTGCTTTAAATCTGCTATAGGAACAGATGCTGCTCATATAAGAGCTATTTTATTGAAGATCTAGTCATTTAATGCCCAATCAGCCTAAATATACCTCTTCGTCTGATGTGCTGTTTGTGTGAGTGAACGTGTGTAGCATGAAGACAAACTAGCCACCCTCCACTACCTGAAACACCAGTAACCTCTCATCACGACACCATTAAACCTTCAATCAACACTTTCAAATAACCTTCAACCTCTTCTATGGAAACGCGCTCTGTAGAGTATTGTGCAACTGCTGCTGCAAATGCTCCATGCACAGATGAACACGTGCTCATTTCCGGTAAACACTTTTTCAAATGGCTATTGTTTAATAGCCAGTTCACAGGTCACACAGATTTGAGACTGAACCTCAAAACATTTGTGTGATCAGTCTGGATATTAGAGCCATTGTGCAACTAGCGCATCCGCTAATGTGTAAATTATCATAAGACAGAAGAATCATAGCTAAATATGCTTAACCTTTAGAAAGGGCAAGCAGAATTTGTAGTTACTCAGATTTTATAAACAGTCACCAAAGTGACTTTGGTAGTAAACAATGACTAATTAAATCACATTAGATTAATGACAATTCCCTAGATTGAGACTCAAATGCCAAGGAGAGACGCATACATTTCTTTGATAACAAACAGAGGTATAAACGCAAATTAAAAGGATAATACAGCCAAAACTTAACGTTTGTTCATCATTTACTCACATTTCAATTGTTCCAAACCAGTTTATTTCTTCTGCTGTACACACAAGGAGATATTTTGAATAATGTTGGTAACCATTAGGAATGTTTCCATCCACCTATGTCGCATAAAAACATGCTTATGGAAAATGTGCATGAAAAAACAACCCAGGCTCATTCGGAAAACGTACCTCTACATACATTCCTGGATACCGCTCCTTTTTTTTTTTTTTTGCTGTTTTTGTTTTCGCGAATCCACCAGAGGTCGCCGTGTACGCTTTATAAGATGTCAAATTTCTTTCGCGAGCCATTTGCGCCTGCTGTTCTCGCGTAAACCCAGTAAAAGGATAGCCCTTGTCGAATTTTTAACATGTTTTCAGATTTTACCAAATTCTCACCCTGTAATTTACTCGTTTATTTAATTTTTTTGGATTCTGTTTGTGTCTTACCTGCTTTCTGCAACCATTCTTCACCAAACTCGAACCCCGTCGTCGTGGTCAACTCCTCTATGCTTCTCAAGTCTACCGACGTACATGGTGAGCTAATGAGACAAACCAGTGACAGCGGGAAAGCCGCCCATAAAGCGGTAAGCGGTCAGCTGGTAAGCACGAAAAGGAACTGGGTCACACCGCCCCGTAGCGTTCATTTAAAAAATGAAATGCAGCCATACGTAGCTCTAGCTACATAATTTGCGGTCTCCAGAAACATGTATAGGGCTGCGTTTTGAGAATGAGCCCATGTTGGAAAAAACATGCTCACAACGAAGTAAAACTTTTTTTTTTTTTTATTTGATTAAAAAAGTGAACTACAATGAAAACACATTTAGTGAATAAATTACAGCACACTCATCAAATGCTGGTGATGGGACGGCATTAATGGACAATCGAGCAGACCACATTGCACAACATCTAAATGCTGTAAAAAAAAAAAATGCTTTTCTTAATTTTTTTTATTTTTTTTTTTGTCTCGTTTCAAATCTTCTAGTCCAAATATCTAAAAATACTTAAATCAAGAAGCATTTACTAGACAAGCAGAACATTGTCAAAATTGTCTTGTTTTTAGAAAAAAAAATATGCTTTTCCTTTTAAAACAAGCTAAATAATCTGCCAGTGGTGTAAGCAAAATTATGTCTTCTGTCAAAAGGGAAAACAAAATTGGTTTGCTTACTCCATTGGCAAATTATTTTGCTTATTTCAAGAAAAAAAAACTCGCATAATTTTTGCATAATATTTCTTAAAACAAGACAATAGTTTTTTTGTTTGTTTGTTTTTGCACAGTGTTTTGGTCATTCTAAAATCCCTTAGCCAAAGTCTCTCATAAAAAGATTCAGAATTATTATTATTACCTCCCAGAACTGTCTTGTGGAAGTGTCCGTGTTCCCTAAGTGTCTTTCTTGTGTTCATTGCATTTCGTTTTCATTTTCTGAGGTGCAAGTAATTTATTATATAAGAAAAATGGCCCACTGTGCCTTCCCCTACCACAGCAAATTCCATTCTTCTTTTTGGTATTTGGCACCAGTTTATTGGCTCCTTAGATTTAAATGCTGCTTAATTTGCAAACGTTGTATGTGATATTTCAATGCATCTCACAGCAGTTCGTAACTTTTTGATTTAGTGGCTAATTCGTATGAATTCGTAGAATCTCATTTGTACATTTTAGTATGACTTGCTTATCCCCCAATGATGGTTGGGTTTAGGGGTGGGGTTGGGTGCCACGCCTCCTTTTAAAAATCGTACATTTTCGTACAACTGAACTCGTACAAATTAGCCACTAAACTGACCAAATTGTAAAGTAGTTAAGTTTCCTCATGAGATCAGGCTGGATATTCCAGTTTTTAGCATATGTTTAATTTGTATCATTGGATGGAAAATAGCTATTGACTTTTTGTTGTCACAATACTGGAATTCGGTACTAATTGATACTGATATTTTAAAAACGTCCATTTCCCACTAACATTTGATTGCTGTTGAGCAACAGAAATGACCGTGATTGGCCGTAAAAGGTCATCAGTTCACCGAACTCACCGCTGTTTACTGAGTGTAACCACAGATACCGGGACACTGGAGCATTTTAAAGTCACGTCGATCAGCTGGTTTGTCTATAAGCTGACATGACTGATGAATCACAGCTTTAAAAAGCTCCAGTGTCACTGTATCTGTGGTTACACTCTGTCAGCTAAAACCACATGCTTGAATGACTGGCGTCCGGTTGCACTGACACCCATCTTCAGCAAGTGCTTTGAGAAGCTGATTAAAAACCACATCTGCTCTGTACTGCCCGCTAACACTGACCCTCTGCAATTTGCATACAGAAACAACCGCTCCACAGATGATGCTATTGCTTTCACCTTGCACACTGCTCTGTCTCACCTGGAAAACAAAAACACATATGTGAGAATGCTGTTTGTGGACTACAGCTCAGCATTCAACACCATAGTGCCTGCCAAGCTGGTGGTGAAGCTCCAGGCTCTGGGCCTACACAGCTCTCTGTGCAACTGGATCCTGGACTTCCTGTCAAGCAGACGCCAGGTAGTCAGAATGAACAACATCACCTCATCCACACTGATCCCCAACACTGGTGCCCCACGGGGCTGTGTTCTCAGCCCACTCCTGTACTCCCTGTACACACATGACTGTACATCCAAACACAGCTCCAATGTCATCGTTAAATTTGCTGATGACACAACGGTGGTGGGCCTAATCACCAATAATGATGAGACGGCCTACAGAGAGGAGGTGCACGCTCTGACGCAGTGGTGTCAGGAAAACCACCTCTCACTCAACATCAGCAAAACCAAGGAGCTGTTGGTGGATTTCAGGAGAGAGAAGAAAGAACACACTCCCATCACCATCAACGGGACACCAGTGGAGAGGGTCAGCACTTTCAAGTTTCATGGAGTACACATCGCTGAGGATCTGACATGGACTGCCCACACAGACGCAGTGCTGAGGAAGGCACAACCTCTTCTTCCTCAGGCGTCTCAGGAGGTTTGGAATGAGCCTCCACATCCTCCGCTCGTTCTACACCTGCACTGTGGAGAGCATCCTGACTGGCTGCATCACCACCTGGTACGGAAACAGCACCAGCAGCAATCGCAAAGGTCTACATAGGATCGTGCGAACTGCTGGACGCGTAGTAGGAGGTGAGCTTCCCTCCCTCCAGGACATCTATACCAGGAGGTGCATGAGGAAAGCCAAGAGAATCATCAGCGACTCCAGCCACCCAAGCCATAAGGTGCGTTCGACATGAAGCACAGCTGCAGCCGGTGATCAACGAGATTAGCCGAGCGCAGGTGGGGGCGGAGTTGAAAACGGAGCCGTCAAGCCGGCCACTTAGGGGACTCAAGTTGCTGCAGTCATGATTACCGATCACATGGCGTCATCATTTACTTATTTATTTATTTATTGAAATAACAACAAAAGATATAAAGTACAAATAAAATCAGAATACATTCTCTACAAACTTCATTTTTAAACAGTAAGGGAATTATGTATTAAAATTAAGTAGCCTACATACAAATGCATGAGAAATAAGGGGAAAAATAAGGGCACATAAAAAGGAAATAAATATCCACGAATAGGATTATTTTGAATAATGAAGGCATTTTTAAAAAAGCCCTTTAATCCAAAAAGATTGAACAAAATGATCAAAATAAATGAGCTACACTTTCAGTAGAAATTTCCCAAAAAGAGCAGGTACCTCAATGACACTTTTAACATTTCTGCGTAATATGGTTTGACAGAAAATAAAATATTTTAGAATCATATATTTTTATATTACATATTTTTATATAACTTAATTTGCTAAGAAATCGTCAGGATAAATGATGATAATTATTGTATTACAAGTCTGTAAGAGTTATTTGAGTTGATATTTAGGTTATTTACTAAAATATATCATTTATATCGTTTATGGAGCTGAATACAGTAGTCTGTATAAAAAAGGCAGAATAAACCTGTGCAAACAATCTAGTCATTATGAACAAATGATTTAACAAAAGATGATACTGCACTAAAATATTTGTAGTCTTTTAATAAGCATCATGTGTACAAGATAGAGAGGGTATGAACAACAGTTAATTGTTTGTTTTGAAATTTGTGAGACGGATGTTGTCCAATAATAAACCTGAATCACACGTGGTTGTTGTCATGCGGTGAACTTGGCCAATCGTATTATATTGGTGTCGTCATCAGAGTTCATGCAGGCGCTCTTCAGTTGCTGCGCGGGCTAAGTCAGTCGTCTGATCTCGGAGCGCTGTCGTGGTACTTTGATGCCACATGTGACAGTCACATGACGTCGGTGGAGCATCAATCCGGCCAAACTTTCTAACCAGCATGCACCGCTTTAAGACAGACTTCGATCGATCTGCGCAGCGCTGCATGAAGTCGAACGCAGCTATTGACTTTTCTCTCTGCTACCCTCAGGCAGACTGTTTCGCAGCATCCGGTCACGCACCAGCCGACTGAAGGAAAGTTTCTTCCCTCAGACTATCAGGCTGATGAACACTTAAACCACCCCACACAAACTCTTCCATACCCCGCACTGCACACCATCAAGATGTAGCATGCACTGCACTTTAACAATCCATACTTAAAACAATACTGCCTACAACTATGTGTACACCTATCCATCGTACGTATCGCGGTCAACATTGCCAATTTTACATTGTCTTGTTTTTTTAGTGAGTATGTTGTTGTATTTTGCACTGTCTGTATTTTGCACTGTCGTTGTATTTGCACTATCTGTATTTTGCACTGTCTGGAGCCAGCACCTAAGCTTTTCACTCATCATAGCACACGTGCTGCTGATGATGTGACAATAAAAGTGATTTGATTTGATTTTAAACAGTGGTGAGTTCGGTGAACTGATGACCTTCACAGCCAATCACAGTCATTTCTGTTGAGCACATGAACACAACAGCAAACCTACGATGAGATGCGCTGCACTGCTTAACAGCGCTCAAATGTTAGCATCGAAAAAAAATTCTGTATCGATTGGTACCGAATTCCAGTATCGTGACAACCCTAATTGACTTACATGGTGATTAATGTATTATGTATATTGTGTGTATAGAAAATATATACACAGTGTGTATGTTGTGTGTGTGTGTATATGTATATGTATGTGTATATATATATATATATATATATATATATATATATATATATATATATATATATATATATATATATATATATATATATATATATATGTATGTATATATATATATATATATATATATATATATATATATATATATATATATATATATATATATATATAGAAATAGAAAATATTTTGCCTATATGGCTACCAATTTCTAGCATTCTTCAAAAAAACTGTTATGTTCAACAGAAAAAAGAAACCTAAATGTTTGGAATGATTTTAATATCTGTGTGAACTATCCGTTTAACTCTGCTTTACATTATGTTTAGTTAGTAGTTTGCAAAGTTTCCCAACACTGACCAAAGCAAATCAGCCAGTAACATTATTTAAATAATCAATTACAAGAAGCAGAGTTATCTGAAGACCGCTAAAGGGTCTTTAAAAAAATCAGATTTGTTGATTTTTATAAGGGAGAAAAAAAAGAATTACGAATTAGCAGTGTAAGTTTTGGCCGAGAGTTAGATGTACTCCTGAAGAGACATTTACTTTAGAAATAAGCAGCACGTCTATTAACTTCTCCAGCTAATTAGCAGGAAATTAAGTGACAGCCCAGAGGCAATGTGGGTATAAACACGTCTTTGTTCAGAGTGAGTCAAACTATAAACGGGCAAAGTTTTCAAAGGTTCTTCTAATGAGGACATTCTTACAATTTTTTTTGTCTTTACAACCTAGATAAAAATATCACTTCTCTTTTCAGCATATGCATAGTATAATAACTTAAATATATGTATTACTTCATGTCCACATCCATCTAAAAGAAGTCGAAATATTTGTGAAATGATCCACTGCCTTTTGGTCCTATCAGATATTTATATTGAAAAATTTAGCTTGATCTCACGAGGAAACTTAACTAAATTTGGTCAGTTTAGTGGCTAATTCACACATTCATAGGTACGAAAATGTACAATTTTAAAAAGGAGGTGTTGCACCCAACCCCGCCCTTAAACCCAACCGTCATTGGAGGATGTGCAAATCGTACTAAATTGTGACATCAAACGATTTCATACAAATTAGCCACTTAATCAAAAAGTTATGAATTGCTGTGAGTAGTATTTGAGAAAGTTACTTTTGAATGTAATGCATTACAATATTAAGTTACACCTAAAAAAATTAACTAGTTGCGATACTTATCTATTTTTTTATTTTAAGTGATGTTAAGTTACATTTGATCTCTTTCAGAAGTAGTTATTTTCTTTCCTTTTTTTTAATAGAGGGGCTCTGCAATTGCAGATTGCACTGTAAAACCTACACCTACATTTACTTTTTAAAAAAAACACAAATTATTTTAGGATAATGTATCTAAGAACTTCCTGACCCCAGAGCTATACATGCCGTATATACAGATCATTGAAAGCTTAAAGCAATGTGCTTGCTGCTTTTGAACTATTTGTCTTAAGTAAAATCACTGTCCAATGAGTCAATCCCCTTTTGCTTTTTTTCGACGCGTTCAAATTAATAAACACGTTTTCTCATTGACTGCGTGATTCATCGTGACTACTAATTTTAGCTCAGCAATTAATTTTTTTATAGCTAATTAATTAAACTAAAAAGTAACTCAAATATTAGTGAAGTTTAATATTAAACTAATTTCAAGAGGAGCATGTGCTCATGATTGACCCAGCTATATATATATATATATATATATATATATATATATATATATATATATATATATATATATATATATATATATATATATATTATAGGTGGGCATAGATACATTTTTTTTATTTAGATTAATCTTGGAATTAATCTAGATTAAAATGCCTCCTTTGAATTCTGCCAAAGGCATTCAGAATGTGTGTGCTACCCAAATAATTAGTCTTTGAGAACGGGTTTCTCAAGCCAGGTGGCGCATTAGACCAGGGGCTCATCTTCGGTTTCCAAAATGCATCACAAACTGTTTAAGAAACTGTTCTACTATGATAATTGGTGAGGAAAATAAATGATGTGCAGTAAGATGTTGTGTTTACTAACTGTTTATTCAGTTAAACATGAATTTTGAACTGTAGGTCTACATAAGCTCCAAATAGCGATTTTTTTTTTTTTTTTTTTTTTTTTTTTTTTTTTTTTTGATTACCTATAATCCAACTAAAGTCATAACTGAACTAAACAGAAATGGAATTAAGACGTGGAGTATTCAGATATTAGTGACATTATTGAAGTAAACACCGTGGTCTTTAAGACCTTTCACCATATTTTCCAACAAGATCCACACGCGGCTGTCAGTAAAGGACGGCACACATAAACACACACACACACACATCACGAAATGCGGAAGTATTTTTCTTTCCATTTGGCGTGCATTATTAAATTCCATAACACTCACACCAGTCCTTACTCCTTATTTGCGTCTAATACCCCTGTTTGTCACGATGGCATGGATGAAATGTTTGTGAGTTAAAGTGAAACTGCCTAACTGCAGTTAAAGTCAGGCATCCTGCTGATTTGATTCAGAAGGGCACTCTTTTGTCAGACGGCTCACCAGTCTGGTATACATCCGCGCTAATATATCAAGGTGAAAGTCATCATAGCTTGCGTGAAATAGACCCAGCTCCCAACCCAACTTTGAGAATAGATTAACGACAATATTTTTTTTTATCGCGCGATAAGAGTCTCGCGCAGAGTTAAGAGTTAACGCAGCACGTTAACGCCGATAACGGCCCAGACACTAATATATATATATATATATATATATATATATATATATATATATATATATATATATATATATATATATATATCCTCATTTCCTTTCTATAACTATCTTCATCTGGAAAAAAAAAACCCTCCTCCCCTTCCACCTTTATCCAGAATGGATGGTACGGTGGCCCAGTGACTAGCACTGTCGCCTCACAGCAAGAATATCAATGGCGCCAGGTCCTCGCTGGGCCATCGGGTATTTCTGTGTGGAGTTTGCATGTTCTCCCCGTGTCCCGTTCAAATATGCTATATTTTATAGACAAAATAAGCCTAAATCTTTTTTTTTTTTTTTTAAATGTCTTACTCTCAGGAAGTTTACCTTAGCCTTAGCAGCAGGGGAGTTTCGAGATCGACCTGAGCTCAATCCCCCCTCACCCTGCGAAAGTATGAATGTATAAATCATGAGCTAAGTGTAAATTCTTGAATTACTTATTTTTGAAATGTAATTCGTTACTTTACTCATTAGAAAATTAATATTACTATGTAACTCTCGTTACTTGTAATGCGTTACCCCCAACATTGGCCATGAGAAAATTAGACCTACTAGAAAAATATAAAGATTTCAAGACGATTAGTAAATTAGTAATTTATTAATTAGTATTTTGGGGTTACACTGTGATCCTTAGAGTTATTGTGAATTTTTTTTTTATATGTGTGTGTATCTATGGCACATTTTACTATTTAAATATTTTTTGTCTATACTGTAAAAATGCTGGGTTCCACACAATTCCACATGTCCTAACAAAAATCTATTAATTTAATTTTCACGAATTTAAGTGGGGGCACCACGGTGGCTCAGTGGTTAGCACTGTCACCTCACAGCAAGAAGGTCACTGGATCAGTTGGCATTTCTGTGTGGAGTTTGCATGTTCTCCAAGTGTTGGCGTGGGTTTCCTCCGGGTGCTTTGATTTCCCCCACAGTGCAAAGACATGTGGTATAGGTGGAATGAATAAACTAAATTGGAAATGGTGTATGTGTGTGAATGAAAGAGTGCAGGGGAGCCGCTGGCCAGTACAGGCCCTAGGACAACATTTTGATGGTGTCGCGGACAAAAGTGAAAAGCGGGGGGGAATTGGGTGGTGTTTGTGTCACAGAGCAAAGGGTGGGTGGGTTGGGGGCAGTTGGTGGTTGATGTGTTGCAGGCGAAAGTGAAGAGTAGGGGCGGGGGAAGATACTGTATGTATATGTGTCGTGGACAAAATTAAAGTGCGGGGAGTAGATTTGTTGATGTGTGATGTGTCGCAGATGAAATTGAAGGGGGGTTGGGCGGGTAGGTGGGGGCCCCCAAAAATGCATGTTGCCTTAGAATTGTCTTAACTTTCCCCCTCAGCGGCACCACTGCAAGAGTGTATGGGTGTTTCCCAGTAATGGGTTGCAGCTGGAAGGGCATCCGCTGTGTTAAACATATGCTGGATAAGTTGGCGGTTCATTCCACTGCTGTGACCCCTGATTAATAAAGGGACTAAGCTGAAGGAAAATGAATGAATTTAAGTGGATTTAACATAAAACAATTTAGTTGTCCCCCTAAAAACTCAAGAATTGTGTTGATTGAGCTCAGTAATTTGAACAAGCAGCTAAAATCATTTTTGAGTGTGTTACTCATATATTCACATTTGTGTTTTTACAATTTCATTCTCATTCTTGGCTTTTATTTTGTCATAAGTCACATTTTCCTCATGGGTTCTGTTGGCTTGATCTGTTAATGCTGATAATTTCAGATTTTAATATTATTGTAGCGACATTTGTTCCCCAAAACAAGGCAAAAACCAGACCCAAACACGCACTCTTGCAGATTATTTTGGCTGCGTTCTCTGCGAAATTCATTTGAAAATGATCAAAGCATCCAAACACAGGAAATAAAGGCCAAATATCCTGGATTGGTTTAAATATAGCTCTTATTACCCAGCCTTTGGGTTAAGGAAAATGCCTTGTGCTGGCTGAGGCCAAAAGAGAGAGAGATCTCATTTGGTATTCTTGTCGATTCCCCTGTATATTTGTCTGGAACAATCAGGTGATTACGGCAGCAGAGCTGGATGGCAAATCAATGGCATGCCTTTCTCTGTTGTTTCTTTTCTCAACATCTCATCATGAAGGCCAGAGTCAGTTCAGACACATCGAACATACAATGCTGCGTGCGAAAGGTTAACGGAGCACAGGTCAACATTAATCAGATTGCTTGAAAATGTCAGCAGAGGGCAGAATACTTAAAACTGCAGAAGCGCATTACTCATCCAAAAATGACAATTATGCTCTTCACTCAACCATTGTAATGATTTATAAAAACATTAGATCTAAATAGAGTTGCCTAGATCGATTTTCAATCTTTGAAGCTGGGTATAGATCATGTTGTGTGAGAAACAGACTAAAATAAGTGTGCTGGAAAAATAAAACAGAAGTTTTAATGATTTCTTCTACAATACCATTTAAAAATATTATGAACCATCATTTTTTACTGTGACTCTTTCCATTAGGATTTCACATACCACCATTAGAAAGCAAATCTGACCAGTAGACACCAAAAAGTCCAATAAAGTTTCAATTGTGACCATTAAAATCATTACAAATTCTGCTTTTTTTTTCGCAGTTCAAATATGACACATGACGGTTAACGTTTGTTAGGTTGGAGAGCTCCTAAATGTCCTATCTTTCTCTAATATTTTATAATGTATTTATATTTTACCTGTTTTCATTGTGTATCTCTCCCTGTTGTTAAATATGACACCACTAATGAGTTTTCAATGATATGACCCTTAAAAATGTGAATTTGCAGCTTATAATGGATGATGCAATAGTGTTTACTGCAAACAAAGGTAAAAGCATCTTTACAGTAAAATGAGCTGTCCTTATTGTCTACACCCAAAAACAACCAGGCTGGTGTTGTTACTACCAAATGATTAGAATAAGCCTAATTTGCCTTTGTGAATTAAAGATTCACAGCAGAAACAGTCTCTGCAGTCAAATCTTTTTAGTCAATAGGCCAAAATACAATGCACCCGTCTAAAACACTGTCATGATTTACAGCATTAAAAAAAAGCTATAGCATCAAAAAATAAATATGCATATATACATATACACGTGCATATTAAATATGTCATGGGATGTCACTTTTCACTCCAATAAAAGTATTCAAAAGTGAAAGAAAAACCATTAAAAATGGTTCTGTTTTGTCAAGTTTACTTTCAGCTTAATTAAGAGTTGTTTAACATGTTTGGAGTAATGTTACGTAAGAGCATTGTATTAGCCTACTAGCTAGCCAGCAGCTAGCTCTGCAGCTCTCACATGTTCGCCCACTGAAGCTAAGTCAGTACCTGGATGGGAGACCACATGGGAAAGCTAGGTTGCTGTCAGAAGTGGTGTTAGTGAGGCCAGCAGAGGGTGCTCAACCTGTGGTCTGTGTGGGTCCTAATGCCCTATAGTGAAGGGGACTCTATACTGCTCAGTGAGCACAGTCGTTTGGATGAGACGTTAAACTGAGGTCCTGAAAAAAAAAAAATCCTAAGATGTCCTTCAGAAAAGAGTAGGGATTTAACCTCGGCATCCTGGCCAAATTTGCCCTCTAGCATCAGTCCATTATGACCTCCTAATGCTGTGTTCACACCAGACGCAAAACGATATTCGCGCGTAAATAGACGCGTGAACATTTGAGTTTACTCGCTTCATTCGCACGTCAGACTCCGCTTCATTCGCATGTCAAATTCACTTCAGAACAGACGCGGATTCGCGTCATGGGCAGGGCTTCTGTCAGCCCGGTGACTGTAGCTTCGTTGCTAAATGGCTAACATGGATTTTATTGATAAAATAACTGTGTTTGTGCTTTATGAAGGCTGAAAAACAGCGTCGATACGTTTAAACCAGTGTCTGAGTCCACTCGATACTTTTTGAGGTGAAACCAGCTCTGTGAGCTCATAACTCCTCCAGAAACTTAACCTGGATGACGGAGACTTTCAGCGGTGCTTCTGACTGAGCCAAGCCCAGTTTGATGAACTGTTGTCAGTGTCGGCTGAAAGATTTCCCCCGGGACACCAACAACAGGTGCTACGTCACAATCATGCCCCCACAAGAGCAAGCTCCTGATTGGTTAACGGGGCGCAAATGTCCGCAGAAGTTCAGATTTTTGAACTCAAACGATTTCCGCGTTAAGCGCGTCAAACGCGCAAAACGCTCAATTCGCGCCCGTGCCATTCGCGCCGTGCAATTCGCCTCATTCGCGCCGCGCCGTTTGCGTGTATCGCGCCGCAGGATGCCTATTCGCGCGTTTGCATTGACTTAACATGTAAATTACTCGCGCTTGACGCTTCTTCCGCGTCTGGTGTGAACGTAGCATAACTATCCCCCTATCATAATTGGTTTCATCACTCTGTCTCGCTGTCTTGCCATCTCATCATCCAGGTGGATGCTGCACACTGGTAGTGGATGAGGAGACCCCCCCTTCAAAAAAAGTAAAGTAAAACGCTTTGAGTGTCAAGAAAAGCGCTATATAAATGTAAGGAATTATTATTATTATTATTAATATTATTATTATTATTATTATTATTATTACTGTATAGGCAGCAAATAAAACAAAAAACAACGTCACATTTTCTTCAGGAAATGAATGAGCAGGGTCTCAACGTCCATATGAACAAAGCACCTGGCTGTCAGTGTTTGACATGAGTGGACTTTGCACCAGCGCCCCCACACCTTGATGCTCATGACAACAATAGCATGTAAAGTTAGCTTTTTTTTTAAGTGAGGTGTAAATCGACATCATGCATGAATGAATGATATTTTTACGCTTCTACCAATGGTGTAAAGTAACAAATTACAAATACTCAAACTACTGTAACTGAGTAGTTTTTCTAATTGTAATTTACTAAGTAGTTATAAAAATGTGTACTTTTTACTTTCCCTTGAGTACATTTTGGGCTGTATTGGTACTTTTACTCCAATAATTTCCTTCAACCTGCTGTCACTATTTTATTGTTTTCCTGTCTGTGGGAATTAGAAAAAACAGCCCAGTGATTCCTCTCCAATCAAATCACATCATAATGAACTACCTCAAGACATGGGAGATTTATAATTGCAGTAAACTGTTTGGAAGACAGATGTTTACTGTATGGTGACCGAAATGGTCTTAAACACCCAGCAGGCACAGGACGTCAACATGACATCAGATTGAGGTTGTACCTCAATGTCATTGGGACGTTGCATTTTGTTTGGAAATGAAAATCGGGTTGACGTCAGAACACAATGTCAGGCCGACGTCAATGTCCAACGGGCAACCTAAAATCAACCAAATATCAACATCTAATGATGTTACAGCTTGACGTTGTGTGGACGTGACCACTATGACATCTATCAGATGCCATACCTGACGGATAAATGGTTTAAGATGTTGGCTCAACATTTGAATTTGGTCTGTTTTCAACACAACCTAAAATCAACCAAATACTAACGTCATTTGACATCATTATTGGACGTCAAAATAAAATTGTCCTTAGACGCTGGATACTAGACATTGAATTTTTGTCACCTGATATCACAACCTAAACCGAACCTAATAACGTCTTATGACGTTGTGTGCCTGCTGGGCAGTAACTAGATGCATTACAGAATGTTACGTTTACACACACATCCACAAATGACATGTAAAGGCATCAGCTTGTTACAGCGTAATACTCACTACTTTTGAAAAGTTAACTTTTTACTCATACTTTGAGTAACATTTATAACAGATACTTTTACGCTACATTTTTAGGCAAGTAATGGTAGTTTTAAGTATGATTTTTTTATTTTTTTTTGTACACTTTCCACCACTGGCTTCTACACGTAAAAATATTCCATGATCATATTACACATGACTGAAACAGCACATCAAAAAACACATTGTAAATATTTTTGAAAACCCCCCCCCCCCCCCCCCCCAAAAAAAAATATTGCAAATCGTTTTTAGAGAGCCTTAATTGAGTGAGCCTATTAGTGTCACCTCTGTAGTGTGCATGTCTATATACTGTATATACTTTGTCCTTTTATTTGGATTCCGATTTTTTTTTTTTTTTTTTTTTTTTTTTTTTTTTTTTTTTTTTTTTTCTGTTAATGGGGTTTTGTCTAGTAAATGTGTTTGAATGAGCTCTTAAAAAAAACAGAAGGTCTGTATATGTTCATCTTCATTTTTCACTTCAAAGCCATAACCTAACGGCTGCTAATATACCAAGACATTACGTAAATGGCAGACTAGAGATGTTTAATAACTTCATCTGAATACAGCGAGCCAGGGAGTCTTCAATCAGCAGGCCAGCACTGACATTTAAACAGGCACCTGAGCAAATTAAACCCAGAGAAGGTTAAGCTCTGTTAACACCATCGCAATGTCAAAAAATCCTGCATAAAGTTACTTTCCCATGCCTCCTTTATTTGAGGTGGGATTGAGTGTGATGGCTCCCAAAGCCAGGAGAGCTCTCATACTGTGCTCTGTCTGAAACGAATTATCTACTTTTAGCTTAGCAGGATTTGTAGACAGAGAGAACAGCAAGAGAAATGGGATACTGTCAGCGTGACCCCTTGGGGAGGGTTGTGAATTTGGTGCACTGTCGTCCCTTTATGTTCCTCAGAAGGCCTGGACGCGATGAAGACTTCACTTTATAGGCGGTTCTGACAAGGTAATGGTGCAGGAAAGTTATCCCATCTAGATGGCGCAAAGTTATAGGTTGTTTTAGCTAGAGCACTGCTGTCAGGTCTTTCCAAGCAAAGCGTTCACATGTGAAATTGATAATTCTGGGTTATCATTTTTAACCCCGGGTTATCTTGTTCCTTGCACATTTTAGGGATCTGGCAGATGCATTAAGGTGGCTTCAGGCTATTTTTTCCGGTGTGTTCTTTCTCTGAAATCAAACCAAAGTTGAGCTTTGGTGTTGGTGACACTTGCTACTAGTTGAGCTGTGTGCATGTTCGTATACGGTCCATACTTGGGTTATTAATCCTGGTTTTGAAATGTCATACTGTTGATTGGCTTAGCACTTATATTTGCTTTGCATATTGACTGTGTTTATAACTCTGATTGGACAAATACAGCACAACACAAGCATGCAATTTGTGTAAATCCATGTGTGTTGCCACAAAAATCCAGCATTGTTATTTGCTTTTTATTTATTTATTATTTTAAAGAAGTGTGTCATCATAAACATAAAACATAAAAATATTCTTATTCACTGAAAGACACTTAAAAGACACCTTTTTTGCTAAATTAAATGGAAATATACATAATTTTGTAACTGGCATTTCACTCAGATACTAAAAACTAAAAGGAAAATTAAAAAAGTATTAAAAGCTGATAAATCAATTTAGAGACATTTTTACAAGCTATGACATTTTGTATCGGTATGCTAACGTTTGCCTGAATTTGATCTGCAACTATTAAGATACTGTGTAGCTTATAAGCCCTTTCACACAGTGATACCGGTAAATATACGGAAAATTGCTGGAATGACTTTACCAGTAAATTCAAAAAGGCGCTGTTCACACAGGCAAGAACTTTCCAGCATATTTCCCGGAAAACACCATTCACACATCCATGCCAAAATACCGGTATGTGTATATATATATAATATATAATATATATAATACTAAACACATGTGGGCATTTCTTCTTTCTTTTTGCCAACACAAAACACATTCCTGATATGTGAGTCCCATCTCACACTCAATGCACTACAATTTTGTGGTATAAATACAGCACTACAACATACAAAAGAGAGAGATCGACATAGAATATCACTTACTGTACCTGTTAAATAATGATTTGTTCAGCTGTAGTTTAAAATTACGGTGTATTTTTCTTGTGGATGGACAACGTCAACCACCTTGCTTAGTGCGTCAGCGGCCATTAGCCTGTCATACTGTCTCTCAAAAATTACAAATATTCAAAATAGGCACTTATATTATCCTTATAAATACTGCATAGTTGCAATTTACAACTGCATTCTCGACTCAAAGAACCCCAAAAGTACATTATGTTGCCTAACAGCTGCAATATTTTTCAAACTGTAGAGTGCCCTCTGCTTGTTACTGTATGTGGGCGGAGTAATACACAAGGGTGAAGGGTGAAGAGGCGGTACGAGTGCTGTTACTGGCAGAATATCGCACGGCTATCAACCAATCAGATTCAAGAACTAGACAGAACTGTTGTATAAAAGATAATATAAGATTTTATTTTGCAAATGCATTTCCATCTGCCATTTGCATGATTATTCAAAAATTTGCCATTTCTATCACTCGTTTCTCATGGGATTGTAAATGCGCATTAACACAGATGGGATTGTATACCCAGCTATAGCATTGTTTTACAGAATGCTTTATGCAGGAATTTTTGTCATTTGTACACAGAATGTATTCAATGTATCAATGTTGTGTAAATGTACACAATAACCCTCAGATGACTCAGTGGTGTAAGAAACTGCTGGTTGAAAATTGGAAAGACACAGAAAAATATATTAAGCAAAAGCAACATAATTTCCTTTTGTGTCCACAAAACCGATGCATTACCACAGAAACATAAACGTAATTTGCCCAAAACTAAGCAAAACTCATACTGTCACGCTGATGAATGATGCAATTAAACATTGGCATCTCAAACTCACAACATCCAATTCACCCCCTGCATTTCAGAGGTTCATTACATGCTGTAGATTTAATGCCATTCTTAACTAAGATATCCACGCAAGCATTTCCTTCCGGCCGTGTTCCTAAATCGTAAGAAAATGAGCCAGAAAAATCAATAGGTGAAGTAATTTCACTTTAGTGACTTCCAATCAAACACCAACCCAAACAAAAACACTCAAGCACACACCCCCAACGCACAAGCCATGATATCACTTGTCTCCTGAATAAAACATGCGTCCCATTTAGATTCACTTGGCTTCATCTCGGGGAGAGGGAAATCAGGCCCGGTGGGACAGAGAAAAGCAGCAACGTCTAGAAATAGTGTTGGCACAAAGAATTGACTTATTCGTGGATAATTATGTCAATTATACATCACTGCTTCCTCTTTAGCTCAATAGCTGGCGATGAAGACGTTGGGGCTGAATCTGAAAGTCTCCACTTGAGAAAGTTAAGTTCAGAATCACGAACCACAGCACCTGCCATATGATGGCACTCCTCTCAATATGCTAATTAAGGAGACAAAAAGTTCAGATTTGACAAGTAGAGCACTTCTCTGTCACATATGCTGGAGGATATATAGAAGAGATTATTAATGCAAGCGCACACATCCCGGCTGTACTCGCCCAGACGTGTCCCTCTCTCTAAACTTTTAGAGAAGCAACTTTTGATATCAGCCGTGTTTATATCGGGTGAGTGGGCTACCATAATTTTCTTGGCCGGATCAATAATATTAATCAAAAAAAATGAACCGGGCTATGTTTGGACAACCAGAAACCCGATAAGCACGGCTGCACCTGTGTTTCCGCACACAGATCCTCGGCTCTGCGCTTGTCGCTTTCCTTTATCCACCCGGAAGGTTTTCTGTGTGTGACACGTATTGACGTTTCCCCATGCATACTGTCACCATGATAGATTTTCAGTCCTTTGCCATAACTCCCCGCAGTCTTGAACCTCCCTGTTTCCATCAGTCCGTCTTTCTTTCTTTCACACACACACATGGATTGATCCGACACGTGCAAGAGTAGCGAATGTCTACAGTAGTCAATCAATGCATCCTATCATTGAATAACAAAGTCTAGCAAGTACGACTATTCCCACTCAGCATGAATAATTAATAATGGCTACTCTTATGGACACAAGCTTTATATTTTCTTTCTTTATACTATATTCGCAGTAGGATCGGCCTCTGGGCACAGCAGGATTTTTTTAGCACACACCGCCATCAACAAACCAAATGCACTGCAGGCTCCAGAACAAATATCTTGTTTGATGTAAATCCTTAATTAGCAGACACTATACAGTTCTTGCTTCCAGCTAGCCGTATCACAGGCTATATTTCAAAAAAAAAAAGTTTTTTATTATGCTGCTTTCATAAAGGCACAGTATTATCAATGAGTAGAGAGCGTACCGGCCCAATGCATCTAGAAGAAATTGCAGATGCTTATTTAAAGGTTGCTCAGTGAAGAAAACGCTCCTGCGGAGTTGTGTAAGGATGTGGCTGCATAATCATGATTGAGGGGGATCTAACGTAAATATTTGGGTAATGTGAAATCAAAATTAAAACAAATACGTTAATGCAAATTAGGGATGCTCCGATAGATTGGCTGAAGATTTGTATCGGCCGATAATCACATTTTATGACTCGACCAGTACTCATGATCTCATGAACCGATCGCAGGTGTTTGTTTGAGTTTACAAGCAGAGGAAGACGCACATGCGCTCCCGTATATTAGCCTACAGCAGCCACAACACGTGAGGAGGTAAATAATGCCTGGGGCATGAGCAATCGATGCGCTCGCAACAGCTAAAATATATACAGATACAGTGCGACCTGTTTATACAGTCTATTGGCGCGACTCACGTGAGTGATGGTCTTGCAGCCAATGCATATCCAGTGCTTTGAGCTGCTGTGACACAAGCGGAGCAATCGCCCCTGTCTAGTGTCTCATTCAACCTTATGACCTCTCCCGAACGCTTCGCGAGTCTCCCGCACTATTCAAACCAGCTCTGTGACCCCCAAAAATGCGCCCGTAAATCATGGCAACGAGAGTGAATGAGCAAGACAACGGATCGCGATGAAGCATTATAATTGGTACTCTGTATTGGCTGATCACCATGACAAGGAATCGGTACCAAACAGCCAATCGCATGGCAGCAACTTTAGGCATGTGGACATGGTCAAGAAGCTCAGCATTAGATTAGGGAAGAAAGATGATTTTGTACATGGCATGATTGTTGGATGTTTGAACTGTATATGTACAGTAGCTAATAATTTCCCAGAATGCATTGTACAGCAGTGGTTCCCAGCCTTTTTATCACCACGGACCGGTCAACGCTTGACAATTTTAACGCGGACCGGGAGAAGGGGGTGGGTATACGTAGACTGTATATGTAGGTGACCATCAACCAGTTTCTTAGAGGATGACAAGCTGACAAAACATTGCTGCAACTCTGATACAAGTTTTATTTATGAAGAAAATTAAAAAGCACTGCAGTGTTTGGGTGTTCTGTGTTTGTCTGATATAATTAGTGTACCGAAATGTGTATATTACATCACATGACTCTCGGTGCTCTCATGGCAGTTGAGATGTTTTTAAGTGGGGTACCTGGAAGGCATGAGCGCGTTGCTCCCAATATGCGCACAAACTGCTCTCCTCCATTGGAAATAACAAACTTGCGCATGGAAAAGACGCAAAATGTGAACGGTTGAATGTGAATGTGAATAGTTGGTTATTTTCTGCCACAGACATGCTGGATTCACCTGATTTGTTGACAAATGGGTAGCAGATTAATTCCTTGTCAGCTTGTGGGTGCTTCACTGGGCCTTTTCCCCTTCGCAAAGAAACTTTCCAAAGACGTCTGTTTCTTACCCATTTTGCTAGCTTGTGGGTTAAATTTTGGAGTTTCTAAATAACAGAAATCAATCCTAAATGTAACTAAAAAACAATGTAAAGACACAACTGGAGTAATATTCTAAGACTTTTGCATGGATATTAATTATGACAGTTCTATAGAATACAAAAAGTATATATTTTATAGAATTATCTGTTGTCTTAGACCCGACTCATGGCTGAGAAATAATGTTATGAAGTCTTAGTTACCTCCCTGACTCATTATTCCACCTTTCTGCTTCTTAGTCATGCTTAGTCAAAGTAACATCATCATATGATATAAACTATAGTTTTGTTGACTTGCATGTCGACGCATATCAGCATGCATGTAAACAACCGGGATCAGGAGCAGCATGTGTGAGGCCCGCTAAATGTGAATAGCCCCTAACATTTTTATTCTGGGATAATCACTCTAAATTAACACACTTGCATAAAGTAAATCTTATCTCAAAGCTTTTACTGGGGCACTTTTTTTTGCACCGTCTCTCCGTGCCGCCCCCATCAAGATGCCTCCCTGGGCAATCGCCCATATTGCCCATGCTAAATCCGCCACTGCCGGTACCAATTGACCCAAGGACTTTTCTTGGATATTGAGGACCCCTGTTGTACAGTAAACAGTAAAATACAGTAAACTGCATACACAGTACAGAACGTTTGAGTACAGTAATAATACTGTGACAATGAAGAGACATCATATCCATCAAAGGTACACTTAGGGGTACCACAAGGCTCAGTTCTTGGTCCCTTGCTTTTTACATTTACAGTATATACACTGTAAAAAATGCAGGGTTCCACACAATTTAATCATGTTGTCCAAACACAAATATATTTCAAGAGTTCACACTTAGCTGATGATTTATTATAAAGCTTGTTTGGCATGCTGTCCCAGGAGAGAGCCCTGAGCTCATGAGATCCTCGAGCCAGGGGCTCCCTCCCGTTGCAAGGCGAGAGGGGAGATTGAGCTCAGGTAGATCTCGAGAACTCCCCTGTCATAGTGATTGAAGAGCAGATAGTAGTTCTCTTTAACTAGATGGGTACTAGGTAGGGAACAAGTCTATAGGGTTGATTAGTCAATACTTGGGTTGCTTTCTTTTTTTTTATCGGTGGGAGGAAACCGGAGAACCCAGGGGAAACCTATGTGAGCACGGGGAGAACGTGCAAACTCCACACAGAAATGCCTGCTGGTTTGGCAAAGCCTAGAACCATTGACATTCTTGCTGTGAGGCAACAGCGCTAAGCACTGGGCCACCGTGTCACCCATCTAGGAAGGAAGAGGAGTAGGGGTGGAAGAGGGGATTTTTCAAAGCGAAGAGCGGTTATGCGTAACCCAGGGTATTTGTAGTAGCTTAGGGATCGTCTGATTGGTGCATAGTGAATTTGGATGATGTGGGTCCAGCCGCTAGCAATCATAAGCACGTGATCCTCTCGAAATTAGTTTATAAATAAACTTCACTAAGTTAACTTAATTTTTTTACGTTCAATCCACATAAATTTGTTAAAAGTGTTAAGTTGTCCAAATGAAATCTCAAGAATTGTGTTTCAGCTCATTTTAATGAAGTAGTTTTGAACAAGTAAAAAAATATATTTTTTGAGTGTATGCTACTGCTAGATGGAGTTAGTTTCCACTTTTATGCCAATGATACACAACTCTATATCTTCTCACAACTTGATAATTTGCACAAATTCACAAAACTAACATTGCATAGCTTGTATTAAAAAGTGGATGTCTAATAACTTTAAGTCAGAAAAAAAAAGTTTACTGGACTAAAATAACTCTCTTGCAAAATTTTAGAATACTGGCAAACCCAGGAATGGGCAAACTCTGTCCATCCCTGGCCTACCATCTAATAACAGAAGACTGAGGCAACATTTTACACACGCTCACCAACACTGTACAATAAAAGACTTCAAACAGCTTTCCCAGTCTAATGAGTCTCAAATTGAATGGTATAGGGTCAGAATTTGGTGTAAAAAACATGAAAGCATGGATCCATCCTGTGTTGTATCAGTAGTTCAGGCTGAATTGGGGATGTTTTGCTGTGTGAAGGATATTTTCTTGGCTTACTTTGGGCCCATAGTACAGCTGAGCATTATTAAACAATTTTACTGCTGGAGAATTGTACTGTTGCTGACCATGTCCATCCCTTTATGAGCACAGTCACAGTGTACTCTTCTTGTGAAGGCTACTTCTAGCAGGATAACACAGCATGCCACAAATCTCAGATCATCTCAAACTTTCTTCCTGAGCATGACAGTGAGTTCACGTAACTTCATCGGCCTTCACAGTCACCAGATCTCAATCCAACAGTACCTTTGGGATGTGCTGGAATGGGAGATTGACATGATGGATATGCAGCTGAAAAACTTAATCAGCATTAAAGTGTTTTTATTTTTTGTTCTTACTCATCCTACTGTCATTCCAAACCCCTGCTACCTTCATTGATGTTCAGAGCACAAATTAAGATATTTTAGGTTAAATCTGAGAGCTCCCTCATCCTTCATAGACAACAAAGTTGCTGACTTGTTCAAAGTACCAAAAAAATCATAAAAAAAATATATATATATATATTCACTGTTTCTTCTCTTGTGTCAGTATAGGGTGCATGTCCATGTCTAGGCTGCACCAGATATGCCTGTGCTTTGTTTCAAACAGAAGAAATTGTAGGTGGGCATCCAGGGTATACAGCAATGCACAGTGCTCATGAATATGCACCCTATACTGACACTGAGGAGAAAAAAAACTGTCATTATTCTAGTTTTATGTGCATAACAAGTATATTTATATATTATATAAGTCCTTAATTTATGCTCCTATCCAGGGTTTTGAACAAGAAAGTGATTAATTAATAACAGAATTTAAATTTTTGGCTTAAAAGGCACCTATTTTACCCCTTTTTCAAGATTTAAGTCTTTTGTGTCTCCAGAATGTGTCTGTAAAGTTCAAAACACCCATCAGATTATTTATTATACCTTTCAGAGGTTTGTAATTTTCAGCTCTGAGCATCTTGTAGCTGTTTTTGTTACCTGTGCCTTTAATGCTAGTTCTCACCACCTACCGCTCCCATGTGCCTATCAGAGTGTGTCATCTTTTGCTGTGTCAGATAAACAGCACAGTGACCGACAAAAAGGAAGCAGATCTCACATGTGTGTGAGAAATAGTACAGTAAGAACTTTCCCAATGATTATTTGATGTGTCGCGGATGCCACCCTCACTATTTTGCTGCCCTAGGCGGCCACCTAGGTTGTCCCTATGGACACACTGGCCCTGCACACGGGTGTGTGACGGTAAAATCACTGTAATTCATTACAAACATGTTTTAAAAACGTTTTAAACTTCTAAAATTGAATCTTGACAATTGAGTTGCTTTGCGCATGTCCTGTCTTATTTTGATTATAATATGATTATACACGTTACTATGGAGACATGTTAATATGCGGCTGTCAATCAATTCGGTGGGCGGGGAAATTGCACTCCTACATCACGTTGCCGTGCCTCAAAACGGGAGAGATTTGGATCCTATTGTTATGTTAGGAAATTAAAAATAGAGACTTGTTGTCTTTATATCACTCCAATATGACTGTGGACACACAATACCTACACAGTTCTGTCCAAACAGCTTACAAAAGATGATTTTCATCATGAATGGCCTTAAAGTAACCCATTAAATTGCATGATGTTGCCATGTCATTACATCCTTGCCAATGATTAACTGAATCAGTTCTGAAAACAAAGGTGGTCCAACCTGGTTTTAGTGAAAGATGGCTAGTGAACGTAAAAAGTGGCGTACAGAGGAGACATTAACGACCCACAAAAAGCTCACATGAAAGACACACGTTGACAACAATCAGTTATTAATATTTAACTGGTTCTCCCTTGTATTTGATTAGCAGTCATCCCGTGGGCATATAAATGTACAATTAGCAATTGAAAACCTACCAGTTGAATTTGCGTAGGATCGAGTCTAGGGAGGTTATAGCCCCGCCGTGACGTCACGCTTTGTTGAAGGATTTCTCCGAGGACTCTAGTCAAATCCACCCTCCTCAGCTGCTCTTTGAGAACTTTCTGAATGCGTCTTATTGTTCTCTGTCATTTCCTTCGCTAGTTTCATTTTGAAAAGACTCCACACAGAGGAAGAGCAGCTCGCGGGGAAATGACGAATTGCTGCGGCCCTCGAGAGCACAGAAATTAGCGGCGCTGAATGTAAATTACCGCCATTGTAAATGATGACAGAGGCGAGGCGACACCCAGATAATATTTTTCTACTGTTCTCACTTCAGCTATTGAGACGGAATAATGGAATCAGAGGTATTGTTTCGCTGGTGCTTAGAAGCACGGCTTTGGTCTGTTCATCAGCTCGGTGATATTGAGAACTTGTTTATTCAATCCACCTCAGAGGAGTGTGTTACTTCTCTTTTCTTTTCCAACTCTTTTGAATGAAACAATTAGGCCTATCCACGTTGCAGCTCAAAGTTATTCTGTGGAAAACTACTGAATTGAAAACGTTTTAGTTGGATGTATGGTCTCTCTTCTGCAAATGAAAAGCAATTTTCTTTGACGTTCAGCTGTGAGATTCTGTCCTGTGCAACAGCGCCACCTGGTGGCATATTTTATATTTTGCATATAGAAGCGTCGCCTTGTTTTTTTTTTTTTTTTTCTCCGTATAATGTCATTTCAAACCTAATGTGTCGGACAGATATACTATGAAATTTTGTATTGCAAACTGACTTTTTCCAGGTATTACAGTTTGCTCTGTACACAGGTGCGGATTTAGTGATTTGGGGGCCCTAAGCAATTCCAATTCCATGGGGTTTGAAAGTTCTTTTGCACTTTCATTTATTTTTAATTGATTTATTTAGCTGTTTTTATTCTTATATCACTCAATCTCTATTTCTACGTTTTGTCTTAATCCAAAATAATAATAACAACATGTAAAGCATCTTGTAAAACTTTTTAAATGATTTGTTTTCCTTAAATGGATTCACAACTAAAAATGTAAACTTTTGTTTTTAAAAATAAATCTTTACCTAATTTGACTGCTGGACTACTCCATGATTGAGGGTGGGGGACACATTTGCGATGTAGTAAACATTAAACTTATTTTTTAGACCCTCATCATACAAAATATGATAGAAATATAGATTATACCTATAAATTATATATAACATCATTTTCTAAGTATTTATTTAGGGGCCCTCAGATTTCCTAGGGCCATAATTGGCCCCTTATCTTGTTTATTGGTTAATGTACATATATAAGTCTTTTAGGGTTAATTCTAGAAGGGATACAGCTGTGGATAGGGGAGAGTGAGGATGGTTGCAACATGGGGAAATTGCAACAAGACTTATTTCTCCATTTAGGAATGAGCTAGAGTGAAGATATTCATGCTACATATTCTCAGTTAGACCATCCTTCATTCTGAGGGAAATCAGCCATGTGAACATTCCTTCAGTATAAAACTCATTTTTGGTTAAAGTAATTTTTTTTATGTTCAGAACATTTCTCATACAGTCTAATCGTTTTTTGTGAAACATTATTCATTTGTATAATTTAAATCACTGTTTTCTTAGCTTTTAAATAAGTATAGCTGTCAAGCATTAAAGCTATTGTATCTCTCTAGCATAGGCTGTTTTTTAGCCCTAATAATTGGTTGTTACTTGTCCTTTTAATAGTCTGTATTTATATGGCCAATTTAACCAATTTATATTTAGTCTGTTTACCAAAAAAATTTTTTAATGAAATCCAACGTGATGTTTCAGAAGTTATTTAGTTTAGAAGTAGTTGTTTATTTGTATTATTACATTTTAATGAATGTTGCAACCGTCTCTCTGCTCTGGGTCAATTGCAAAGTTTGACTTTGTCTGTTCAAGTTTAAATTCTGCATATATAATTATATGTACACATATTATAGTAATGCGGGTGGGCATCTAATAGATGTGGCATTATTGTATTAAAATTTTGGATTTCCGCAAACTCTCTGAGAAACTGAAGGAAATGCAAAAATTGTTGCAACTGTCCCCACTCTCCCCTACTCAATATTGAATATTTTTACATTACTGTGAGGGGTTGGTTTAGCTGTTAATAAAACACAATTTAATATGTAAATTAATAAATAATATAAATAATTTTTGTTTTTACACTACTGAGGGTTGGGTTTAGACGGGGTTGGAATAGACGTTAACAAAATACACTTAATTAGTCATTTTAATAAATAATATAAATATATCTTATTAACTTTCGGCTGCAGTTTGCTTTTAGCAATAACCGCTTTTTACCTAATTTGAATGTCAAAAAACATTTTTAGCAATACCAAATAAATAAATTTATTCAAGGTCCTTAGCGGGGGACAAAGTAAAAAAATGACCACTTCGGGTGAAAATATTAGAATTTTTCATAATAAACTAAAATAAATAAATAAATAAATAAATAAATATATATATATATATATATATATATATATATATATATATATATATATATATATATATATATATAAATAAAAAAAAACCACTTAAGTAAGAAATTAAGGGCACTATTTTAACGATCTAGGCGCAAAGTCTAAAGCGCATGGCGCAAAAGCATTTTAAGGATGAAAAATAAGGTTTACACCCTGGCGCATGGTCTAACAGGGTTGTGCTTATTCTCCTAAAGAGTGTTATAGGTGTGTTTTGAGCATAACGTACATTAAACCAATCAGAGTGTCATCTCCCATTCCCTTTTAAGAGTAAGTTGCGTCGCACCATGGTGCACTTGCTATTTACACGATGGACTTTGTAAGTGGAAAAACTGAACGCTCCACTAGTGAAAAAAGTTAAACAGACAATCTGCAGTGTGAGGATAAAGAAAGAGCCTCCTTCATTTGACATCCATTAGCCTACATATTTAATTTAGTTTGAGCTCAAAGATAAGTTTCAAAACTATTTCTAAATTTAGTTCTAATATTCAGAAAACTAATAAATGAACAATAATAACTAAGTGTGGTCAAAAAACTGAGTTCCATCCAAACACACATCCTGTTCTTACGCCCCATATGATGATGCATACGTCTCCAAAACCCGACAGGTGGACAAATCTAAGCTATTTTTTATTAAAACAAATAAAAATATGCATATAATAAATACAACAACTACTACTAATAATAACATTATACAAATGCAAATTGTCATGAATGAACTGAAAGGCATGGAGGTAGTGGTATTTATATTTATGTAGAAAATAATATTTTTTGTAACATTTTAATTCTTTAATTTTTTCATATGTAAAGATATTTGTGTATTGCTGTACATCCTGTGTCTATTAAGCTATGCGTACACTTTGGACTTGCATAGGCACAACTAACGCACTCTGTGCTGGACTATTAAACCAGCATTTAGTTGGTCAATGGCACGGTCTATTTCAAATCCTCAAAATAGCAACGCGCCAACAATGCACCTTGACACACCTCCCTTGTAGACCAGCACACTCATGGGTCCACAAAGTGGCGCAAATGGATTTGCGATTTTAAACATGGTGTAAAATGTGAAAATTAGGGTTGTGCTGGACTGAAAAAAGCAACAAATCACGCCACGCATGTCTTGCACCTTTTTGCGCCGGGTGTATGATAAGGCCCTAAATGTTCAGGTTTATGCTCAGTGGTTAATGTGTCATGAATGGATTATGTATTAACAGAATTTACTGCCATGAAAAATAATCCTCTAAAAATACCAAATTTAAAAAAAAAAGAACCCAAATTTAGCTCTTTTGATTTTTCAAATTGAATGGTAACACTTTACAATAAGGTTCATTAGTTAATGCATTTACTAACATGAACTAATCATGAATAACACTTGTACAGCATTTATTAATCATAATTCAACATTCACTAATGCATTATTAACATCCAAGTTCATGCTTGTTAACATTAGTTAATGCACCATGAATTAATATGAACTAACAATGAACAACTGTATTTTCTTTACGTTAACTAACACGAACAAATGCTGTAGTAAATGTATTGTTCATTGTTTGTTCATGTTAGTAAATGCATTAACTAACATTAAAGGGCCACGAAACCGCCTGTCTCAGCAGGGTGTTTTCACACCTCTAGTTTGAAAAAAAAGTCAGGAAAGTGGGCGTGTCCAGCTCTAGGAGTGTGGGAGTGTCGGGGGAGGGAAAGAGGGAAGGACTTGCAAAGAAGGGCGTTTCCATTTGGGCACGCGCTGATTTCACAGGCAAAACAAACACACAGACGCAGTATGTTTGATGCCGCATGGCGAATGGGAGAAAAAAATCCTCTGCATTTCTCTGTAACTTTTGTACTCGGTAGGTAGCGTCAGAAAGCCGTGTGTGTATAGACTATCCTGTCACAAAATGCGGCGAAAATCCTGCACAACGGGAATAGTTTGTGTTAACATGTCTACACTCGGAGAGCAGCATTTACAGCGGATCTTTCAGTCTATAATATTGTACTGTAATATTGCAGTGATATTAGCATACTGTAAACTTAGTAACTAAATCATTTTGACTATGGTATGTCTTTAAAAACTGAAAGAGCACTGCTGACGATACAAACTAACTTTGCAATCTGGGTTAAACAAAGGGCACTGATCACACACACTTACCAAATCTGTAGACAGACAATCAAACTGGAGCTGTGTCTTTTTTTAAAAGGAGACGAGCGGCAAATCCAGATTTCATCATTTCCAGATGCGAAAAGCTCTCGGGTAAAAAATGTTCCTTACAAACGCGTTTCTGTCGCGTGCACTGTAATCCACACGTGATTCCAGCAGCTCTCTCATAGAGGGAAAATGAAAACAAAACCTTTGTTGCAACACCGACGACCCGTGTCTCCAAATTCTAGTTCTTTCACTTGTTTTGGCAACACAACGTGGCGTCTCGCTGCCGTCTGAACACTGTAAACAGGTAAACAGTCTCCGGAGCTATCATGCATATTAATGAAGTGTCGCGTCATACACAATAGAGCGCGCTGATTGGTTTGAAGCACGTCTTTGTCATGAAATAATGCCGCACACTCAGATACGTCACAATGTTCTCGAAAGGACAGACAGCCACTCTCCAGGCTGGATTTACACCTAAGTATCTCATGGCCGTGACGTAGCTTCAAAAATTCGTTTCAAACCGGAAGAACGAATTTGCTCAAAATAACGCAAAAACAACCAATTTTCACTTTTTAGTGAAATATGTGTCCTAATAGTGTTTATAGCAGCGTAGGACACAGATATGACTGTCAACAGCTCAAAAAATGTGTTTTGGTGTTTTGTGACCCTTTACCTAATGAACCCTATTGTAAAGTGTGACCAATTGAATAAACACACAAACAAATTAAATAGTGCATATTTTATTGATATATTTTGATATTCCATACAGAACATGGTGAAATGTATTATTTAAAAGCTGCCAGCAAGCTTGTCAATACATATTTTGCTGAAATGCATCATTCAGTGAATACAGACAGTGATAGGGAACCAGTACAAAGCAGTTTTGCTGTTGCTCAATATTGCTGATCGTAATGATAAAAACACATTTCATAAAAAGTACACGGCTAAATATATAATCAAAGATAAAAAATAAAAAAAAAACCTTAAGCATATAAAGTAGAAAGGTAGTGAGGTTAAATCTTAATAATCTTTCAGACTTCAGTCAATGGTTGCATAAATCATCAAAAGTAATGCAGATAACAAAACAAGGCACAAGTTCATTATATTTCAAGGCATTTTCTCAGTCATAACAAAAGAAGGCAGGCGGGTCGTAAAAACTAAACTTTCAATCAAAATGGAAAAAGACAAGGGTGTTATGACGCAAGACTGGCAACACAGTTCATAAAGCTCTCAGAAGTAATATAAGCGGTGTAATTTATTGCATATTTGGAGAACACAGCGAGGGCTTTAATAAAGCTGGATAATTTAAGCTGAGGAGGAGATTAAACAGCCTGAGCACTTTGTTCAGTGGAGCGAAGACTTTGCTTTAGAGGTTGTCTTGTTCCTCCAGGCTCATTACATCATGCATTAACTTTTGATCCCCTTTCTGACAGAAAAACACAAGGCCTGAGCATACATTAAATATCAAAAACATCGATGCTTCAAAGCCAGGCCTGCGGTCAGACACACCACAAGTTTCTGCCTTCAGGAAAAGAGCAAAAACATGCTGAATAATCCGTCTGAACGCTGCCAATACAAACATTATCTTTATAAACATGCAAGTACGTTTATACAGCTAAAGGGGGGGAGGGGGGGATAATAGGCCACTTTACTATTTGAGGATTTATTAGGCATGGATTTGAGTGAAGTGTTAATATTGGTTTTATTCTATGAAGGTTTAATATTGTCTTCCAAATATATATTGAGAGATTTAATTTTTTCCCCCCAGAAAATTACAATTTGTCTAAAATGAAGAAATGTTTTTAATTAAATAAATTTTAAAAATCAGGGTTTTTTGATTACATGATGTTTTCTTGGCAATTAAAACTAAATCTAAACATGTCGGTAATACTTTAGGTCACAATTCATGCAATTAACTATTGGCTTATTACCTGCCTATTATAAAGATATTAACGGTTCATCAATAGTAATAAAGTATGATCAAATTCTACATCCCTATTCCTAACCAAAACCTAAACCCAACTACTACATTACTATTATTAAACACTTAATTAGTAGTTTATCAAGCTAGTAGTGTTGGTTAATGTTTTGTTTATACTGTGAATTGTGACCTTAACTAAAGTGTTCCCAACATGTCTAAAAAAAATATGGCACCTACATTATTATATTCCAAATAAAATAACCGGATTTAAATGATAACATAGGCATGTGTTTTTGAATAAAGCAAGTTTAGTTATATTCATACCTGCCAATACTTGTCTCTGAAATTACGAGAGACCAGGGTTGGGGTAAGGGTTTGATAGTTGATGTATTGGTGTGGGTTTATACAGTTGAAAAACAGGGGGATGGGGGGGAGTTGTTTGTGGTGTTAGTAACTTTACCATGAACCTTGTTTCGGCAGGTGCGGCGTTCGGATACTATAATAAAAGTTGACAACCGGGGGGGTTACAGACTGTACCTAAAGATGAGAAATCGGGGTGGGGTGGAATTTTGTGAGTAGATACCCTCGCTGCAGCGGGCAGCGTGATGAGGTAGGCGATCGTCAAGTACGTAGCGGACCTTGTACTGCCCACTAAGGTAGCGCCCATGCTACTGTGACAGTTGGGTTTAGGGTAGGGGGAGGTGTAGGTGATCGTCAACAACATGGCGGACCTTGTCAACTACATCATCAAGCTGCGGGCTGCAGCGAGAACGGTCTCGAGTTTTCTTGGAGAAGTAACAAAATGGGAGGGTGGCGGGAGATGGGTCTGAAGTATGGGAGACTCCCGATAAAAACAGGTGTTGGGAGGTATGATTTTATTCTGTATTGTCCTATAATGGTTTAACAATGTCTTCCAAATATCAAAAAGAGATTTAATTTTTTTCAGAAAATTACAATGTCTGAAATTTAGAAATGTTTTCATTTTTAAAAATCAGGGTAATTTCATGAAATGTTGTTTTCTTGGCAATTAAAACTAAATATAAACTTGTCGAACCAAAAAATATGGCACCTATATTATTATTATTATTATTATATTCAAATAAAGAATCTGATCTAAATGATAATATAGGCATGTGTTTGAATGAAGCAAGTTTAGTTTATTTCATACCTGCCAACAGGTTGGTGTATTGGTGTGGGGTTACACAGTTGAGAACCTTGGGGGGGGGGGGGGGGGGGTGTTAGTAACTGAACCATAGACTGGGTAACACTTTATTTTGATGGTCCATTTGAGTATTAGTAGACTGTCTGCTTAATATCTGCTGATACTGACATTTAACAATCCTTCAACAGACATTAAACTGACTATAAGAAACTTTGCAAGTACATGTCAACTTACCCTAACCCCAACCTAACAGTCTACTTATAATCTAATGAGAACTAGTTGACATGTAGATGCAATGTAACTTATATTCAACAAACGGACCATCGAAATAAAGTGAGACCATAGACTGTGTTAAGGGTGGCTGCAGCAATTGGATACTATACCAAATTGACCACCGGGGGTGTTACAGACTGTACCAAAAGATGAGAAACGGGCGTGGGGTGGAATTACGTGAGTTTTTCGGGAGAAATGACAAAATGGAAGGGTGGCGGGAGATGGATCTGAAGTATGGGAGACTCCCCGGACAAACAGGAGTGTTGGCAGGTATGGTTTTTTTTCTGTATTGTTTTATAAAGGTTTAAAAATATCTTCCAGATATCAAATAGAGAGATTTAATTTATTTTTTCCAGAAAATTACAATGCCTGAAATTAAGAAATGTTTTCATGTTTAAAAATATGAGTCACTTCATGAAATGCTGTTTTATTAATAATTAAAACAAAATAAATATATAAACTTGTCTAACAAAAATATGGCACCTATATTAATATTATTATTATTATTATTATTATTATTATATTCAAAAAAAGAACCTGATCTAAATGATAATATAGGCAACATTTGTTTGTCACTGCAATTCCGGGAGACCAGGGTTGGGGCGGGGGTTTGATGGTTGGTGTATATGGGTTTATACAGTTGAGAACCGGGGGTGTTACAGATTGTAGCAAAATTTAGCAGAATTACATGAGTTTTCCGAGCGAAGTAACAAAATGGGAGGGTGGCGAAAGATGAGACTCCCGGGAAAAACAGGAGTGTTGGCAGGTATGGTTTTATTCCGTAAATGTCTGATAACATTTATTTCAATTTTTAAGATAAAATGTTTTGCATAAAATAACAAAAAATGCCATATTTTCAGCCACGTTTATAATCATTTTTAGATGACAAAATAAAACATTTTTTCTAACCAATAGCTAATTGCTAAGTTACAATATTTTGATTTTAAATTGAAAGCAAATGTTAGTAGAAATCCTTTATTGAATAAAACTCATAACATTTTACTTAAACCAATTCTCAGCTTCTCTAGCTTTATTAGTCTTTTTTTCCACAGCTGTGTATTTATCATTAACAATATAAACGTAACTGTTTGGTTGGTTTGCAGTTTAAGACACGTGCACATCCGTTAGCGTGAAACCAGTAAAAATCTGCTTCCAATACTTTCTGTGGTAGAAAAGCACATTTAATGTTTAAGTAGGATAAAGTAAGACAACTAATCCAAGATGATCTGCGCTTTGGTTTGGTCTGTTGATTTAAGGAGCACAGATGATGGTTATGATGAGTTTTACTTGCGGCCCAAAGTCTCGGCCAGCTTCTTCAGCCTCTTCTTCAGCTCCAGAGGAAACTTTTCGTAGCATTTCTTACACACCGGCTTCATGTCAAACTCCACAAACTTGTTCCTAAAACACAACATTTGCTATTTAGATGAGTTTCTCATGCATTTAGGCCAAAAAACATGAGCTATACTAGTATGCAATTAATTCTATCTACTAACTGTTTTCTGTTAAATGTTTATTAATATGTATTATTTTTAAATTAATAAGGCAGAAATAACACTGAAAAAAATGCAATTGATTGAAATAGTTAGAAAATGTAAGTACTAAAAGTATTAAAACAAATAAAAATAAATGAAAGCTTAAAAATATAAAAACAAATTAAATGCAATGATATAAATAAAAGCTAAAAAATACATAATTAATATTAGAAATGTTTAGAACTAAGGGGAAAATAAAGAACAAAAATGACAATAATTAAAAATGAAATTAAAATGAAATATGAATATTAAAAGTGATTTACAATTTCAGAAAAATTACTATAATTACAACTCACTCACTCACAAAAGGTAATTCAAAATATGAAAATACATTAGAATATAAATAATAAAAGCTCAAATGCCTTTAAAAAATAAAAGCATTACTAAAACTAAAATGAAAATATTACAAATAAATTTAAATATTAAATACTTTATATACAGACCCCCTAGTTTTTCACAAATTTTCTTTGATTTTCCTTTGATATATATAAAATAAAATAAAAATATACATTATAAATCATCATTATTATATATATATATATATATATATATATATATATATATATATATATATATATATATATATATATATATATATATATATATATATATAATTTAGCCTACTGTGTTAGGTGTGCAATCTGACAAAATGACACAAATTAATAAAAATAAAGCTTCTTTATTTTGGTCTCTTCTCAAAGCAAGATCTAAAACGGTAGGGATTAAGCCACAAGAAGGTTGTATAACTCTTATTTTTATCCCTGATCTTAGTTTCTTTCAGATTTCACTTCTTGGAGCATCTGACATCAGGTAGGCTACCTCACTCAGGACATGCGTTAGGGCTTCCCCTACCGTAATACACCTAAAAACGGATTGCCATAAGCGTTTTCTCTTGTTAACTGCTGGGAAAGATTTAAATGAAAACCTTTATCGATTTTACACAGATCATAATATCAGCCATACATGTAAAGCACAAATAATGTCCTTCAATTTGGTCACGTCCAGCAGCCGTCATCGTTGAAACAATCTCCAGCATTGTAAGCTGCTTGCTGTTCTGTCTGTTCCACTGCTCCATTTGATATGTTTACTCGCACTTTATTTTGCTGTCTGAAGCGAGTAAAATGCACAAAACGCGCAATTCACACCACAGGATATCTAATCCCATCTTTGTATTGACGTCACATGTAAATCAATCGCGCTTCGTCTGCTTACTGCACAGGCTGCAAAACAATTCCGCCGCTGCCATGTAATGTATTTTGAGGGAGCAGGTGAGACGTCATTTTTCGAGAGACACTCAAATACATCATATGTGCTGCGTATGCATCGTCTCGAAGTCATGTAAAACCATTAATTGCAAACTGAAATAAATTTCATTTGATTATAGGGTTTGGAATTGTATGTTTTGAGATTATTTACCTTTTTTGCAATTATTTTGTGTTTAAGAATTTTGCAGAATCACCAAAAAATTGTGAATTTGCGTTGGAATCAGCGATCACGAAAAACTAGGGGGTCTGTATATAAAACGAACACTGTTGTAATATGAATTTAAGATAATATAAATTGCATACATGCTAGTTATAGGGTTTTGTCATTATAAATTTATATATATTTTATTATATGTGCTTTTTTAAAAAAAAAAAAATTGCGAATGGTGTAGTGTATTGTGTGCATGACTGACCAGAAAAAAAAATAATAATAAAAAAGGAAACTGATATCACATCAAGAATACGATCATATTTACCTGACAAATGAACACCGGAAAATTAGCATATAACTCACAGGTGTCAAAGTCAGTTCCTGGAGAATTACAGCTCTGCACAGTTAAGTTCCAACCCTAATTAAACACACCTGATCAAACTAATCGAGTCCTTCAGGCTTGTTTGAAACCTACAGATAAGTGTGTTGGAGTTGGGTTGGAACTAAACTGTGCAGGGCTGCGGCCCTCCAGGCACTTGAGGGAGTTTGATACCCCCGATTTAATTGATGTAATATGAAATGAGTATGCACAATTAAATATCCAATATTTCTGGATACCAAATTTTGAAAAGAATATATATGCAGAATGAGCTGAAAACGATGTTAATATATTCATATTCTCTATATCGCCACCACAAACAAAACGACACACAAAATGAATGGTGAGTCTGAAAACACTAACCACCGATAATGAGCGAGTGACGCAGATGAGCGTGAATGGAGGAAAAACAGAGAAAAGGGTTACAGACAGACGGCGATGGCTTTCTTTCTGCGCTCGCGAGAGTCGCGTTCACGTTTGGCCAAGCGGCGTTTCAGCTCTTCCGGCAGACGTTCATAACAGTGTTTACAGACGGGCTTCAGGTCCACCTCCACAAACCTGTCCCTGCAGGGCCACCGTCCCCACAAAATCCCCAGAAACGCACCAAACCAGCAGAAAAGACAGAGAAATGGAGAAGGAATGGGTTTGAACCAAGAAGAGACAGACAGGACCAGAAATGAATGGAAAGAGACAGAAATAGAGAATACAAGAGTTAGCGAGAGCAAAAGATTAGTAATGATTTGAAGAACATCACAGTGCTCCACACTCAATTTAAAAACACTTTACACACAGCCACACAAAGTCACTAAAGGTGTACTCACACTAGGCATGGTTAGGCCTGTCACGATATCTATTTTTTGTTGTACGATATATTGCACCAAAATATATTGCGATAAACGATATTGATGTCATTTTAAGACCATTTTATGCCACTCATTATATAATGCCAGAATGACAATATAATATCCCAATGCAAGTACACTCTTTCAAAAAACGCACAATATTTTATTTTCTTAAAAATATTTAATTTAATTATAGTCATTTTAACAACTCAATAATTAGGCATTGGAATCAGAATGTGAAAACGCATATCCTAAATGAATAATAATTAGTGTTAACAAAAAAGTACATTTGAATTTACTACTCGACTGCTAGAAAAGTATGTTCTATATAGTATGAATGAGAGTAATATGAATGGAATTCAGACATACTACATCCGAAATAAGTCATTTATCATATGACCTACCCATGTCAGTTGCGTCAATTTACTCCAATTCATAAATCTCTCGCGTGGCATCATGGGATAGCATAGCGTTCATTGGATGCTCACTTCAGAATTTCACCAGAAGTAGTAGGTCATCCAGGTACTTCTTGCATACTGTTTTTCGAATACTATGAATTTGGACAAATTACTTTGCTCGCATACTGATTTTAACGTACTATAGTGTAGGGAAGTGACATTGCAATTTTACCCAAGCACGATGAGATAAGGTGCGTTCGACATGAAGCACAGCTGCAGCCGGTGATCAACGAGATTAGCCGTGCGCAGGCGGGGGCGGAGTTGAAAACGGAGCTGTCAAGCCGGACACTACGGAGCTCGAAGTTGCTGCTGTCATGATGACCGATCACATGGCGTGATCATTTATTTATTTATTTATTTATTGCAATAACAACAAAAGGTTTACAGTACTCATAAAACAGAATACAGTCTTTACAAACTATAATTCATTTTTAAACAAGGGAATTATGAATTAAATTTAAGTAGCCTATATAACAAACGCATGAGAAATAAAGGGAAAACGAGAGAGCACATAAAAAGGAAATAAATATCCACAAATAGGCCTATTAAACAAAACAATAAGCATAAATTCTTGGGAGTTTAAACATCAGTCTTTGGGCTACTAGATGTTGAATGGTATGTCAATACTGTTCCAGAGCTTGTTTGAATATGCTAAAAAGGATTTACATTTATAGATATAGAACTTTCCTATATATTAATGTAAAACCCAAAACAAGGTGTTTTGATTAAGTGTTAAACAATGATTATTTTGGATAATAAAAACATTTTTTAAAAAGCACTTTAATCCATAGAGATTGAACAAAAGGACCACAATAAATGAGATACACTAAATAAAAAATACCCAGAAAAAGCAGGTACATCACTGTCATTTTTAACATTTCTGCATAAATGGCTTAAGAAGAAATAAAATATTTTATAATCATGTATTTTTATATTTATTAAAATATTTTTTTACTTAATTTAAGAAATCTTGATAGGGGTGTCAGGATCAATGATGATAATTATTATATTATAAGTCTGAAAGACTTAGAGTTAATATTTGGTCATTCACTAAATCTAGACATTATGAACAAATTATTTAACAAAAGATGATACTGCAGTAAAATATTTGTAGTCTTTTAATAAGCATACAAGCATTACAAAATAGAGAGGGTATGAACATTTAATTGTTTGTTTTGAAATTGAAACCCGCAACACACGTGGTTGTTGTCATGCTGTAAACTTGGCCCATCATGTAACATGTGTCGTCATCGCAGTTCCAGCAGGCGCTCTTCAGGTGCTGCGCGGTCTGACTCAATTGTACTTTGATGCCACATGTGACAGTCACATGGCGTCAGCGCAGCATCAATCTGGCCAAAATTTCTAACCGGCATGCACCGCTTTAAGACAGATTTCGATCGGTCTGCGCAGCGCTGCATGAAGTCGAACGCACCTAGAGTTTTGTTTAAAAAGGAAGAGAATCGCTTTCGTACAGTATAATGGAGAATGTTTTAGGCCCCGTTTACACTAATATGTTTTGGTTTTAAAACGGCTTTTTAGAATGAAAACGATCCGCATCCACACTAGCTTTTCACCCAGCGTTTCTGAACAACACTGTGTCTACATTAAACTGCTGAAAACGCACATCACTTGACCACACACACACACTGGCATGCGCTGCAGTGTGCTTTGAGCACACACCCATATGAGAGCTGTGCAAGTCGGACTGTTCATCAAGGATCTACCGCTGGATCTAATCTCACTATATTTGTTAAACGTGATATTTAATTCATCTTGTTGTCGATATTTAACAACATATTCCCTGACTTTGGTCTTTTGAATCTATTACTTGTTCTCAGGTAACGTGTTTTAACTGAGCGCAAAGATAAGTTAATAATTAATGTAACCACGTCCACTGATTCTGCACATTGACTGATTGCTTGCCTTTATTTCCCATATTGTATTAACTTATTGTACGTTATACTTTTATAATGGCCATTATTGATTATTAAAACTTATATTCAATGAAAGAGAGGGTATTTTCAATGAAAATGAAAGGAGGCAGTAATGTTATAGGCTCCATTTTGTTATAAATATGCATGAAGATGACGGTCATATTATGCAGCTACACGACATCTCCAACGTTTTTGATGTCTGTTAAGTTGCTAATATCAAAATAAAAATAGGCAGTTCCTCACATCATGTTTTCATTTTATTGTTAAGATAGTGAAAGAGCATAGCTAGGGTGATGTGAATGAGGTTATGGAGTACACTGTTGCCTTTGAAGATTTACCCGATGTGTCCTTGCATGTCTGTTTTCCATATCAAACTTGCAAAGTCTGAACTTACAGAGAGAGGATGCAGGACTGAACTGTGTGTAGGTTACTTAATATTGAGGAAAAAGCTCCAATCAGATCAGCATTGGACCCAACATGACTCGATGCATCCACAATTCAATTCGGCAACCCTTAACTTCACTCCGTTCAAAAGCCAATGGGTCACGTCTACGCTGTTCACACACGCCGTCATCGAGCTGAACGTATTAGGAGTTTTGCTAAAGGTATCAGCTGAAGTGCAGCAAGGGGTTTGTATCTTTGATTTAACTATGACAGTTTGCATTCATTAAAGTATGAGCCAATTGAAAGTGACATTACATCTTCAGTTTTGTACTGCATACTATAAGCGTACCGTGCCCCAGCCCAACTGAACCGTACTCTGGCCCACCTTTTCCAACCGGGCCATGTACGGAGCCCACACACTAGTCAAATGAACCTGGATATGGTAGTCATATGTGCCTGAGGACAGATCAGATAGCCTAGTATGGGTACACCCCAAGAGAAAGAGGACAGTGGATAGATTGTGATATAAAATATGTGGGTATGTGTACATGTTTTTATATTCCAGTGGGAACTTAAAATTGAATGCACAAAGACTCATGGGGACATTTGTTGAGGCGGAGCCCTAAATTGAGGTCCCCATGAGCACAAATGCTTATAAATCATACAGAATGAGGCATTTTATTGTTGTAGAAATGCAGAATGTTTCCTGTGAGGGTTGGGGTAAGGGGGTAGGGTTGGGGTAAGGGTATACAGTCAGTACAGTATAAAATCATTATGTGTGAAATCACTTACTTCAGGGTGAGTTTGGTGTTACAGGTTGAGCACGAGAAGCAGTTCACACACCAGGCCTTATTCAAAGCCGAAACCACTAAAGAAAAAAAACAAACAGACAAAGATTAGCAACTCACAATCGCAGTCACGGGAGACATAACAACAACTACACTTCAAAGCTTTATCATTATTATCAGCTGTTATTTAAATAATAAATCTTCAAGGTGATATATATATATATACCCCCTTTGAATTTTTTTCTTTTCTTTTTTAAATATTTCCCAAATGATGTTTAACAGAACAAGGAAATTTTCACAGTATGTCTGATAATATTTTTTCTTCTGGAGAAAGTCTTATTTGTTTTATTTCGGCTAGAATAAAAGCAGTTTTTAATTTTTTTAAAACCCATTTTAAGGTCAAAATTATTAGCCCCTTTAAGCTAAATATTTTTTTTAATAGTATACAGAACAAACCATCATTATACAATAACTTGCCTAATCACCCTCACCTGCCTAGTTAACCTAATTAACCTAGTTAAGCCTTTAAATGTCACTTAAAGCTATATAGAAGTGTCTTGAAAAATATCTAGTAAAATATTATTTACTGTCATCATGGCAAAGATAAAATAAATCAGTTATTAGAGATGAGTTATTAAAACTATTATGTTTAGAAATGTGTTGAGAAAACGGAGAGAAAATTAAACAGAAATTGGGGAAGAAAAATAAATCAGGGGGTTGAATAATTCTGATTGCAACTGTATAATGTAAAGAAAACATCCAAAATTCACCTCTTCTAATTTTCTTTCTTACTTTATTAATTTGTAGATTATAATTTATATATTTTAAGATTTCCTTAATGTTTTTTTCCATTTCATTGAGACATAAATCTCCACTTCAGCAGCTCTTACAAACACCAAACACTTTGACTCTAAAATGTAATAAGGATTATGAATGAAATGTATGCAAATTACCACGTTAGATTTAATGATGCTTCACTTGCTTATTTAAACATAACATTTTAGAAATTTTGTCGAAGTTATCCCCATACTTCCACATTTGATTGATTACTCGCCCTAAAGGCTGAAAACGAAAAGTCAAAATCATGTTCAAGTAAACAGAATTACCGTCTCCTTCGATCACACGGTTACAGTGGTAACAGACATCACCAAAGAGCTGCAAAACAGACATAAGAATAGTTTTAGTCCCAGTAGTTTTATTATTTACAGAAGGTTGTTTCCTCGTTATTTATGAAGGTTTGAGGCCTGCGTCACCTGGTTGTAATGAGTCTCACAGTAAGCAAGACCTTTCCTCTCATAATGACGGTGTCCCAGGAAAGGCTTCTCACATTTGGCACAGACAAAATGCTGCAAACACACACAAACACACAAGCTGTCAATATCTGCAAATATATGCAAAAGGTTTAGGTCAATTATTTTTGTTTAATGATATGCACACCAAGGCTGCATTTGATTTTAAATATATGGTTTAAAAAAATAGTAATATTCTGAAATATTATTACATTTTATATGCAAAAATATAATGTCATATTATAAAATCCTATTATAAATTATCTTACAATTAATTTTTTACAGCGGATTATTCAGCAGCATTACTGCAGTCTTTGATCTTTCAGAAATCAGAAATCTAATGTACTAAGATTTAGTGCTGAAGAAACTTGTGAAAACAGAGCTTATACATTAATAGAGTGCTTTAAAAGACAAATAAATATTGTTCTTTTAAACTTTGTTTATTTACTGTCACTTCTATCAATTTTATGCATTCTGCTGAATAAAAGTGCTTACTTCATTCCAAAAAAAAGAAGGTATTTGTTTTAATTCGTAATAAATCTTATTCATTTCATTGGGCTTGCGTTAATGTTAGGTAAACAAGATTAACAAATGAAACGTGACAACAACACGAAGCCTTATTTCTCCTCCATTATTATATTTATTTATTTTCTTATAACAATTTTTAAGCAACCGCTAATTTAAAAAAGTGATTACCAGCAAGAAATAAATAATTCAAACAAAACAAATAGTAAAAGTTAATACTAATAAGACTAGTTAGCATTTTTCTGCAGATGGTTTATTAATGTAGGCCAGCTGAGATCAGAGGAGTACTTCTACTTTTCAATCATATTACTGTTTTATTTATTTTAATTAAAACAATATCATTAAGAATGTAATAATACCAAACCAACAAATAGACATTGTCATTATGATATTATGCAAAAATATAAAAATTTTGGTTTACACTGAAAAGCTGATAATTATGATCGTAAACCAATAAACTTACATTATTATTATTTTTATTTTCATTCATTCATTTTCTTCGGGTTAATCCCTTCATTTAATGGGGGTTGCAGAATGAACCGCCTTGTTTCTCTTTTATTTTATGTAAATAATTTGCATTAGAAGTACCAATTTAAATTTAAAAAAAACATTTAGGGATAGTGTTTGTATTACCAAAATGTTTACCTTACCAAAGTGAGCTCTTTGACTACAAGCTCTTTTGACTTTAATTTTTATTACTAATAATTTTATTACTGATAAAATCTATTCCACACTATTTGAACTGCTCCATGTTAATCAGGGCTTGACATTAACACCCACCAAATGCAGGTAGATTTCAGCTGTGGCGGGTTAGACACACACTCCTACTAGCCACTTTGGCTGGTTGAAAATAATTTTTAAATTGTAGTTTTCTCAATATTCGTGCAAATGTGATCAAGGAATCGAGAAGCAGCACGACAAAAATAACTGTTCGCACACGCAAAAGAAAGCAGGTGAATACCAAATGAGAGGATGATCACTCGCATCCACTGGTGATGTGATGCGCGCAACTGTTAAAAAGCGCGATCGCTCTCGTTTTTTTTTCCCGTTTAAATGCACCTGGTGCGATCGGTTCTCTTTGAAATATACTGGACAGCAAGCGATGATCGTGCACCCACAGTCCTGCTGCTTTTAAGAGCTCAAGATTTAAAAAAAATCCTTTTATAAGCAGTAGCAGCGGTCACTGATTTTGTTAATTATTCCTTTAACAGATTATTAACAAGCCTAACATTAACCGTGTGCACGTGATCATCATTTCATTATCACTCACAGTATTTTTTTTTTACCTGCTTTCTTTTGTTTACAGTTATTTTTGTTACTATTGTTTATCACTTTTTACAATAGCATAGCTTTAATATGAGATTAAATCTCCATTTACTGATGGTCTGAGACCTTTAGCCAGGACAGATTACGGTGCATAGTTTTAGATACATGACAATAGTTCTTTTTTAAATGACAATTTGTTTTAAAGAAAAGTTCTGTTGAATTAAAAAGCACATGTTTGCAGCTATATTTTGCTTGGTTTTACACATTATATAAAATTTGTGGCTAGGAAATAATTATACATTTTTGGTGTGGTCAGAGATAAATTTGGTAAATCCTTAATACTGAGCCCTAAAAAGTCATGTGAAATAAAAACTAATTGCAATGTGACACAACCCATTTGCTCATGCACATTGAGCAAGCTCATACACAAATGACACACACAAACAGTGAAATAAATGAGGAGGCATGTGGACATGAAACAAAATCTAAATCAAGTAATTTTAGCATGTCAGTCAAATTTATGCATATAAAATATAATTTCCCAACAACAAATGTGTGGCTAGTGAAAACGGCGAGTGGCTAGTAATGTTGGAAATCTACTAGCCACAGTGGCTGGATTTCAAGCCCTGATGTTAATCATACTAACCTCCACGTGCCACTGTTTGCCCATGGCATTGACCACTCGGCCCTCGATTGGCCGTCTGCAGGCTCCACAGATCGGCACACCCATCTTATCATGGCAGGGCAGACAGTAGAGCTCCCCTTTCAGCTCACGGGCATCAGCGGTCAGCTCTTTACTGTAAAACACACAAGCTCAATCACAGCTCTTCAGTAAAGCGGCAGCAGACACGCGCAGCGCTGCTTCACTGACCCGCAGTTGCTACAGTTGAAGTGGTCCGGGTGATAGGGGTCGTTTTTGAAAATCAGGGGCTGCTCCTCGATGATCGCGTGACACTTCTGACAGATGTACTTCCCCAGGCCTCGAGCTTTCTCACGGTTATGACATGGACGGCAGAGATGGCTGCAAAACACAAATGTTCACATCAGCCAATAAGAACACAGAGATGGAGACTCATTTTCTGTTTATTTGTAATTGCAGTTATACATTTGGCTTTTCATGCAACAAGTTAAACTAAAAAAAAATTATTCCGGGTTAGGCAAGGGCCGCTATAAGATTCTGACTGTATGATAACCTTGTGAGATCATGATTTCACGATATTGTGATTACTGCTCTAAAATATGATCCTTTTAAATGTCTGGGTAAAAAAAAAACAACAACTTTATTCCCTATTAAACATAATATATTTTATTATAGGAAACGTTTAAAATATTTTGGAACAGTAAACATGTCAGGCCAAAAACAAATAATATAAATCATTGACCTCTGCCATCTTCATTAGTTTCAAAAACACAGATTTCTCTACAACTTAAAAAGGCATCTTTGGATATCTTTCTTATCTTTGGATAAAAAGTAAAGCCACTGCACTGTTCAGGTCTATAGCATGTTTGGATGTTTGCGTATAAGCGATTTGTTTCTCAAATGTTTCCTGAATCGTGGGCTGACCAGTAGTAGGCTTGGCCCGAAAGACGATGCCATCGTTCATCGCCGATGGCCGATAGACATCAAGATGCAGAGCCGGCATCGCCGATCCTCCGCCCCGCCCCTGTCGCAAACCCGCTCGTGAAAAATACACACTCAGGCCCTGTTTACACTAATACACTTTGTTTTAAAATGGCATTTTAAAACGAAAATGACCCACGTTCACACTGGTGTTTCATCTAGCATTTCTGAACAGCCCTCCGTCCACTGAAAACGCACATCACGTGACCACACACACACACACACAGCCACACACACTGTCATGCGCTCGTCTGAGCTCCAGAGAACAGTGTACGTTGGACAGTTTATCAAGGGTTTAATCGCTGGATTGTGTCTCACTATAGTTGTTAAACGTGATATTTAATTAATCTTGTCTATATCCAGGGCTTAATTTGTGCCGGAACATGCCGGATTTTACCGATCGCCCTCCTCCCCTGTCCGCTGTTCATTGTCACTTTCTTCTGCGACTCCCCAAACCTCTTCACTTTCGTCCGCGACACCCCCGCGCCGCTCACTTTCGTCCGCGACACCCCTCTGCCATCCGCCGCCGTGGTGGATGAAACGGTAGGCTACAAATAATTAATTTACCTCCGCCTATGAAGACGATGCCATCATCCATCGTGATGTTTCCCATTAGACATCGTACCCATCGTAGACCCAACCCTAACCAGTAGCTTTTGATGTGGATGCTCCTGGAGATACTATTGTCTTAAAAGGCTAAATAGAATATTTGTAAAAACATGTATAAAAAAAAACAAAAAAAAAAAAAAAAAAAAAAAACACCTTACATATACCATAGAACGGTATAACAGAACATTTTAGCAGTTTTAAAACCTGGACTTTTTTCAACCGCGGTTAACTTTGAAATCGGTTATTGACCCATGCCTATTCAGGGTAGGACTTTATTTCTAAAAAAAAAACATATTTTAAGGATGAGAATTGCTGGTGATAAAAGACACTGATATAGCATAATTGGCCATTTAGGCATAAAATCTGACGTCAATATTTATTAGGGGTGGTAAGAAAAAAAAAAAAAAAAAATCGATTCATCAATGCATTATGATTCATTCTTAAGCTATTCTGAATCGATTCTGTATTCAAATTAGATTGTGAAGGTGCAGGCCCGTGTGAGCTAGAAACAGAAAAACAATCAGAATCATGCTGCCGAATTAGCTTAATTTGGACAAAGATGGACAAAGGTAATCATTTTATGGCCCGTTTCCACTGAGTGGTACGATACGGGTCACCTTTATCAGGCTTGCGTTTCCACTTCCAAAAGGGTACCAATGGTACCCAGAAAGTTTCACTAAACGTCATTCTCGCTTCAAGAAATGTCAAAGTAAAGCTGTACACAAAGCAGATGCTCATGCTTTATACACAAATACTTGTTTGTTACTTCATTATTAACCTTACTATATACAGGATTTGATTATAACTGCAGATCAATTAATGATAGCGAAATAGCCTACTGTAATGTCTGCATTTAGTCCTTATGTGGGTTCAAAAACAACACGCAACATATAACCCACAGCTCAAGACTGTGGGAGAAAATATTACTGAACCATTTTGATGACGGACTTTGGTTAAGGCATTTTAAAATGACCAAAACAATATTTCAGATGTTTTACAATGTGGTTGGGCTGCTGGTTTGTCCATTAATGCGCCCCATTGCACACATTTATTAAATTTCTTGATGTGCATACTGGAATTTATTTGGTAAATGTGTTTCCAACATAGTTTATGCACATTTTATCTATTCTAATCATTTTCAAAATGTATGTGCAATTTAGTGTTTTCATCAAGCATTTATGCTATAATCCAAAATGTGCATACAAATAGGTGAACTGAAACATACCTACTGTTGTCATTTTGTTTCATGAGCTTATTAACAGGAAACCATGCGGCACTTACATTAGCATGGACATTGTTGGAATGTTTGCTGATAGTACATCGACACCTTATTTTATTAATGAATTGGTTTATGCTTCAAACTAAACATACGCAGCCTGTCAGTCACGATTCGATGGTCACCGCTCGGTTGGCCACAAACTCACCGGCCGGCGTTCTTGACGAATCCAACATCGGCGAGCACGGCTTGGCAGATATCACAGCAGAAACAGTCCGGGTGCCAGCTGTTATTCATGGCCTTAATCACACGCCCAATTATAAACTCTCCTGAGGGATTATGAGGGACACAATTCACAGTCAGCACAGGCACTAACATCACCTGTTTGTGTGTTTATCCATGTGAATCTCTTACCACACTGGTGACAACAGGGAGCAAACAACATCTGGAAATCATGCTCGCAGTACTTCCTTCCCTCAAACTATGGACAGAAGAGAGGGAAATCAAACATAACATTTTGGCTCCAGTGGGAATACGTTTCAAAGTCAATCTATTGCATGTTATTAACACAGAACAGAGAACACATTTTAAAATTAACCCCCCCAAATGTAATTCAAAGGTGAATTTGAGCTTGAGTTATAGAATTATATTATGTTAAGTTATATTATTCATTCATTTACATATTTATATACATAAAAAACACAGAACAGAGAACATAATAATAATAATAATAATAATAATAATAACAATAATAATAATAACAATAATAATTAAAATTAGAGTGATTTCTGAAGGATCATGTGACTGATGACTGGAGTAAATCACTGGAATAAATGATTAAATTAAATGATGATAAACTACTTTTGAACAGTTATTTTAGTGCAATAACTTTTCACAATTTTGCAATTTATACTGTATTTTTGATTAAATAAATGCAGCCTTGGATAGCAGGAGAAGCTTATTTCAAAACATTTAAAAATCCAAACTTTTGACCGGTAGTATATATACGGTATATAATAGAATTGTTAAAATAATAATAATAATAATAATAATAATAATAATAATAACAACAATAATAATAATAATAATAAAAACAAATTACAAAAAATATTTTAAATGATTATTATCCGTTTATCCGTTTAAGGATATTAGGCATGGACATACACTATATATATATATATATATATATATATATATATATATATATATATATATATATATATATATATATATATATATATATATATATATATATATAAATATATATATATAAATAAAATCGTTAATATAATAATAATAATACAAACTACAAAAATATTTAATTTGTTATTTTTACACTTTATTTGATTAATATAAAATAGTCTAAGTATTATAAATACGAATTGTATCATTTATTTTTATTTATGCAATTATTAATGAAATTACATGTCAAAATATAAAAATGTATTTTAAATCCTGTAATTTCAGGAATAAAAAAGAAACAGCATTTGATATATTTATAAATTAGAAGTTTATAAATGACATGTTTTAGATGCAATTGAACTTTTCTAACAAAAAAAAAAAGAAATAATGTAGAAAAAAAAGAAAATAAATATATGCCATCACCCCTTTAACCACTAGGCATCAAGATTAAATGCTACATCACAGGTTTAATGCAAGTACCTCATAAAAGAGCCCTTCAGGAAACTGCTGGAAACACTGGGCACAGACGAAGCACTGCTCATGATACAGCTCACCATTACTGTTGACGATCTTCTCTGCCGGGGCAAATCCGCTTTTACACCGTTCACATGAGGCGTTTGCCAGGGCATTGGCCATGTTACTGTCAGGAGAATCAATAAAATCAATATCAGGAGAAACAAACAGCAGACACCGTCAGCTTACAGGTCTAATACAGTAAAGCTAGTCAGACTCGATTGCTTTCCTATGCTACAAAACAAATGTAGATGCAATTAGCAAATTAGATTGTCAAGGATCATGTAACAAAGAAGACTGAAGTAATGACTGCAGAAATTTCTCATTCGTCATCACAAAAATAAATAGCATTTTAAAATATACAAATATTGCACAATATTAATTATATTTGTGTTTTTTTTTAATAACTGCAGCTTTTAAAAGCAGGGTTCATACATATTTTTACTACTAAAATTCCATGACTTTTCCAAAATTTTAAGGTAAATATTCCTGACCTAATGTTCATGTAATGTCTATAAGCACTTGGTAAATAAGAAAAAATAAACGTTCAAATGTATTACAGGATATCAAAAAAATATGTGACAATCTACGTAGATTACAGCTATTTGTATATGCGTAAAGTAGTTTTTAGAAAGTATCTTGCTGTCTGCGTGACAATTTTAGAAAGGTTGTCTTGTGTTTTCAAGACGTAGGGCCAGACAGAATCTGCAGACATGTTTTGATATTTCTGTGCAGAATTTAGTTAAAAAATATGTGGATTTATGTGGAATGAGTGGAGTATTGTAACAAAAAAATTTCTAAATGAAATAAAAAACAATACCCTTTCAATTTTTATTTGTTTACAATGCACATCCAATTAGATCCACTTTTTCAGTAAACAAAGCAAGTCTCTCATATAATTTCTCTACTAAAAGATAGAAAATATTATTTACAAACTGAATTATAAATAAATCATATGAACATCTGCATATTAGTCAATAATATTACTGAAATTAATTTAAAAACTGAATAAAAATAAATGTACACACGTTCACACAAGTAAATGAATAGACTCAATAATGGACTAAAAATCTACGGATTTCTGTGTGTGCAGATTCTGTGTGGGCCTACTTATAAGAATATTACCAATTAGCCTTTAGCAACTACAGTACCTTCCCTTTGTATAGAGATTGTTTCTAACTACGGCACTCAAATTGTTTCTTGAATTAAGGTGAGTGAAAGAGGCGAAGCTAAAAATCCGTGTTGCTTTTCTACCCCACGCAGAGAATGTCACGTAAAGAGACAGAAAACACAACTGTATTTCAAATGTACTCAGTATTATTATCTCAAATATATTCAAGTACACAGACTAGGCATGAGCCGGTATAAGAATCCGACAGTATGATAACCTTGTATAAAAATATTATGGTTTCACAATATTGTGATTACTGCTCTAAAATATATCATTTTTTTTAAATGTCTCTGTAAAAAAAAATGTCCCTTTTGAACACAATATATTTTATTTTGAGAAACATGTCAGGCTAAATAATTCAAATGAATATTTGACTTCTGCTGTCTTCATTAGTTTCATAAACACAGATTGCTTTACAATTTAAAGCGGCATCTTTGGATATATTTTCTGCTGGATAAATGAATAAATAAATAAAACCTAAATAAATAAAAAAATCGTACATATACCTTAGGAACGGTATAAAGAGAAAATATTATAGCTGAAAATTTTAGAGGTTTTAAAACTTTGACTTTTCCACACCGCGGTATACCTTGAAAACGGTTATCGTCCCATACCTAACACATTTAACATATTTCTACAACTTTTCCTAATCATTTTGGATTTATTTGTTTGTTTATTTGCCTGGAAAATGCCTTGTCCAAATTACATTTTTTTATTTAAATTTTATATATTTTACTTTTTTACTTTTTGTTTTTATTACATTTAAATTGACTTCTCCAGGTTTCCCAGGACTGTATGAACCCTGTAGAACACAGGTGTCAAACTCAGTACCTGGAGGGCCGCAGCTCTGCACAGTTTAGTTCCAACCCTAATTAAACACACCTCATCAAACTAATTAAGTCCTTCAGGCTTGTTCGAAACCTACAGGTAAGGGTGTTGGAGCAGGGTTAGTACTAAACTGTGCAGTGCTGCGGCCCTCCAGGAACTGAGTTTGACACCCCTGCTGTAAAAGAAAAAAAAAAAAATCTTACTGACTTTCAATGGCCTAATCCAAAAAAAAAACCTCAAGAAAATTCTGTCCTCATTTATTCACTTGGTTACTTGTGAAAACACAATATATTAAAAAAAAAAAATACATTCCACATAGCCAATCTGGCACTTGAAAAGATATTAAGTGTCTCCATTTCAGTGACCTGGCAAGAGTGCAAGCAATGTTTACATTACACACACAAACAGAATTAGCCCTGGAGTGACTCAGTGTGATTCCCTGAACAGACATTTCTCCAGCGACGAGGCTGTGAGAGGGTGGATGCTTTTTACTTCCCCTCATACCCTTCACTGCAGTCATAGTGTTAAAGCAGACCATTCCAATACTGCCTTCCCTAATATGGTGAACTGTAAGATCTGCTTGTGAACTTACTGTAAATCTATAAATAGATAATTTGTGTGTTTAAGAGATGTTGATGACAGTCTTGACATAACATTTTCCATATGCCAGAGCTCACAGAGTAACAGTCGAGATCTAACACTTCTGTGTGAAGAAAAGGTGTGTGTGTGTGTGTGTGTGTGTGTGTGTGTGTGTGTGTGTGTGTGTGTGTGTGTGTGTGTGTGTGTGTGTGTGTGTGTGTGTGTGTGTGTGTGTGTGTGTGTGTGTGTGTGTGTTTGTGTTTGTGTGTTTACAGTTGGCCTGTGTCTGAAACAGACTGGCTGTAAGTTGGTTGACTCTCTTACTCCAAACTTATCCTTATCCAACATACAGTATGTATTTTTTTTGATGGGATATAAAAGTTTGAAAGCCAGATCAAAACTAAATAACTTTTAACTTCACATAAATAACTGATTAATGATCTAAATCACAATTATTTCAAATATAACCACAATAGTTGTGCAAGATTCATTTTAGGAGAAATTAAATGCCAAATGAGCATCAATACATGTAATGCTTTAAAAAAACGCTCCATTTTTACTGTCAATGTCCATTCAAAAGATTTTAGTCTTTAAAGTTTCACAGATATTTAATGACATGAGATAAGACACTTATTTTATTTTATAAAAAACACTGTTACAAGTACAAAAAAAGTTAAACAAAGTTAATGCCGAACATCCTTTATTCAATATTATTTTCACACAATAATGATCCCATGAAAAATAAAAAAATGCACATTCTAATTTAACTATAGAAAATAAAATGGAGACCTTAAGATTTTTAAGTCTCTTCTGCTCCCTAAACTTGCATTTATTCAACCAAAAAAATTATATAATAAATATTTATAAATATGTAAATATAATAAAACAACAATATAGTGATTATACAGGGAGTGCAGAATTATTAGGCAAATGAGTATTTTGACCACATCATCCTCTTTATGCATGTTGTCTTACTCCAAGCTGTATAGGCTCGAAAGCCTACTACCAATTAAGCATATTAGGTGATGTGCATCTCTGTAATGAGAAGGGGTGTGGTCTAATGACATCAACACCCTATATCAGGTGTGCATAATTATTAGGCAACTTCCTTTCCTTTGGCAAAATGGGTAAAAGAAGGACTTGACAGGCTCCGAAAAGTCAAAAATAGTGAGATATCTTGCAGAAGGATGCAGCACTCTTAAAATTGCCATGCTTCTGAAGCATGATCATCAAACAATCAAGCGTTTCATTCAAAATAGTCAACAGGGTCGCAAGCGTGTGGAAAAACCAAACCAAAAACCAAGGCGCAAAATAACTGCCCATGAACTGAGAAAAGTCAACCGTGCAGCTGCCAAGATGCCACTTGCCACCAGTTTTGCCATATTTCAGAGCTGCAACATCACTGGAGTGCCCAAAAGCACAAGGTGTGCAATACTCAGAGACATGGCCAAGGTAAGAAAGGCAGAAAACGACCACCACTAAGGTTTTATAGACTGATGAAATGAGAATGAGTCTTGATGGGCCCGTGGCTGGATCGGTAAAGGGCAGAGAGCTCTAGTCCGACTCAGACGCCAGCAAGGTGGAGGTGGAGTACTGGTTTGGGCTGGTATCATCAAAGATGTGCTTGTGGGGCCTTTCCGGGTTGAGGATGGAGTCAAGCTCAACTCCCAGTCCTACTGCCAGTTTCTGGAAGACACCTTCTTCAAGCAGTGGTACAGGAAGAAGTCTGCATCCTTCAAGAAAAACATAATTTTCATGCAGGACAATGCTCCATCACACACGTCCAAGTATTCCACAGCGTGTCTGGCAAGAAAGGGTCTAAAAGAAGCAAAACTAATGACATGGCCTCCTTGTTCACCTGAGTTGAACCTCAATGAGAACCTGTGGTCCATTATCAAAAGTGAGATTTACAAGGAGGGAAAACAGTACACCTCTCTGAACAGTGTCTAGGAGGCTGTGGTTGCTGCTGCACGCAATGTTGATGGTGAACAGGTCAAAACACTGACAGAATCCATGGATGGCAGGCTTTTGAGTGTCCTTGCAAAGAAAGGTGGCTATATTGGTCACTGATTTGTTTTTGTTTTGTTTTTGAATGTCAGAAATGTATATTTGAGAATGTTGAGATGTTATATTGGTTTCACTGGTGAAAATAAATCATTGAAATGGGTATATATTTGTTTTTTGTTAAGTTGCCTAATAATTATGCACAGTAATAGTCACCTGCACACACAGATATCCTCCTAAAATAGCTCAAACTAAAAACAAACTAAAAACTACTTCCAAAAATATTCAGCTTTGATATTGAGTTTTTTGGGTTCATTGGGAACATGGTTGTTGTTCAATAATAAAATTAATCCTCAAAAATACAACTTGCCTAATAACTAATAATTCTGCACTCCCTGTATATTGATACATATATTTTTTTTATTTTTAAATGTTAGTATTTGAATGTATCTAAAGCTATAATTATTTACTACTCATTACGTGGTCCTTCAGAAATATTTCTAATATGTAGATTTGGTTCTGGAGAATATGTGCGGTGTTGTTCAATATTTTTGATTAAAAATTTTTATAGGATCCTTTTTTTTTTAAAAAACTTCAAGAATAGATTTTATTAGAAACTTCAACATTTTGATATACTCAATTCTTTCCCATCAGAATCACTTTTGACATACAAATGTAATTAAATGTGTTATTACTGCTGACTGCACATTTTTCGACTGTAGAGATTATCTGACACCATCAGTAAAACAGTGTAGGTTGGTGTCTCAAGGTTCTAGAAGTTTCAGCAGAATAAAAAAAAACTCTGATTTAATCTAGATCATCCCTGTATAGGCATGATAAGTGTCAGTTTACAGAAGCTTTATATCTCAGGAAGCAGATTATATCCATGTTTTCCCTGAGGATCAGGCTGTCAGTGGGAGAGTCCAGCTCAGGAATGTTATGGAGTTTGCTCATTTGGTCCCACAACAAACAAAATGCCAAGCAGAGACAAACATGAAACTTCTGAGAATTAAGGTAAAAAATGCAATTAAAATTAAGGTTTTTTTTTTTTAGATGTTAGAATCAGTATTTTAGTTTTATGGATATCTATAAGGTAGCATGCTCCAAAACAGTGACAAAATTCACATTTAGAAGATCTAAACCTGATATAAGCGTTCAAAGATAGCAAACTGTCACTACTGCCTAAATGGATCAATCTTTTTTTTTCACGTCATCTCATACTTCAGTTTCTCATCAAATCAAATGCTCTTTGGTATTTAACATGCCCATAATGTAACATCCAGAAATGCGCTTACATAACTGCATTACAAATAATTAATACTTATTTAGGTCATATGTTATAAACAGTTAACTACTGTATGACAAGTCTTATCTTAACACTTGTGGTGTTTTGAATATCTCCAGCTTTTAGTGTGTGTGTGTGTGTGTGTGTGTGTGTGTGTGTCCCAGGAAAACTCCACTAGGGTGGCTAACTAGCTTAGCATCCGCCCTCATCTAGCAATTCATGACATTCTGCAGTTAATCTCTCCATAATGAACACACATTTAACACCATCAGTTTAACGGTAAACAAAAAGAGAAGATGGAAAAAAGAAAGGGACTAGAAGCAACGAACAAAAAAAGTAACGAAAAGACTGTTGCATCTCTGACTGGAAATTAGCCAGAACATATTTTAAAAAATTTTTTTAATCAGAAATCATTTTAAAATGACGTACCTGCCCGTCATCTCTGCCACCCCCAGCATCCCCTTCAGCACGGCTAATACTGAAAGACGGCTCAGATGTTTTTCGACAACATAAGACGCTCCTCCGATCTGTTGCTTTTCCACTTTTTCCTCTTCTCTCACGGAGACAAAGATGTTTTCCTAAAGAACGCAGTCCACTCTGCTTGAGCTTCCGAGGTGGGTCACGTGCTGCTCGGCTGGGCTTCTGATTGGTTACACGAATCAGCACCACGCCCCCAAGTATGCGGAACTTTGAAACTTTTTTAGAAATATTTTCATAATATAATATAATATAATATAATATAAAACGTTTGTAAACGTTTGTAATATTACTAACACTGATCTATAGTAGTT
>LR812529.1:38553216-38570716 GCA_903798195.1 Danio kyathit
TGTATACTTTTATATTTACCGCTCCCATATAATTTACAGCTAGCGCTCTGAACAAAGCCTAACGTGAATCTTGAAGATGACATTTGCATTTTAAGCACTCTAAGCACAAAAAGACTTGTGTCATTTGCATCTTCAGCAACAGTCAGTCAAGGTGATAAACAGAAACAGCAGTCGACTGGCTTTTTTCAGACAGAAAAAGAGAGCGTCAGTGTTTATTAATGTGCCTGGATAAAGAGCAGCCATGTCTAATCTATCTGAGAGCAATAATCTTGTAAACAAAAAGCTGTTACCGGATTTCATATCTCTCGTTTTTACATTATCTTTTTAATTTTGTTTATTTTTTGACCTCTCTTGCCCTCAAAACTGAATTCATCACAATTCATCTCATGCACAAAGGTCCATCTGAAGTTCTGGGTCAGAGAAATGCACTGATTAACATTCAGAGTTACGTAAAGATGGTATAATCACCAGCAGGCCTGTGGCTGATCAAACATGACGCTTTGATATGAGATAAACAGATTCATAACACTGTTCGTCTTAAGGTCATCTCTGCTTTATAGAAGAGTGTTGAGAGACACAATCATTCATCAAGTGGAATTACAGACCAAAGTTAACCGATAACATTCATCTTGCCATAAGTTCATGCAAATAACTCGCTTTTGGGATTCTTTGATTTGTCTGTGCTTGAGAACCTATGAGATTTTAATGAAATAAGCAACTGTATTGTGGCATGTGCGCGATAAGCTGCTCACAGATGGGTTTCACACATCACATGGCAGTGAGAAGAAAGCTTGTAGTACAGAATATATATATGATAGTACAGATGATACATTTTTTAGGCATTTTTAAAGCCAAATCTAGGAGTGTACTGTAAAATATGACCGCTTGACAAATAAGCTTAAGTGCAATTATTACTTAAAAATGTGTTATAATTATAAGAATACATGATGGATTACACATTCAGTTCATATCCAAAATATGACTAATAGAAACACTAATAATAAAAGAGTTGTTGGACCTGTGTTTGTAAGATCTAGTGTATTGATTTTGTTAATGTCATTTTATGGTGTGATTTATCCCTCCAGTTTTTAACATGTTTGTGAAAACTAGCTATGAGTCACACCAACATATTATTTTCAAATTGAACCAAATGAAGGGAGTATGATTCATCAGCCTTTAAAAAAGAATAATAAAGGTGAATCCTTGTGAAAGCAAGTATTTACATGCCAATTCTTCAAGTACATGTTTTCTGTGCTTGCATAATGATACAAAAGGAGTGGATGGGTGGACAAACAACTCCGTGATATCAGCAGATGGATGGATGAAAGGATGGACAAATGAATGGACAAATTGATTATAGACAATTGGATTGAAATGAATGGACGGATGCATAAGTGTATGGATTATTGGATGGAAATTAATGGATGGATTGGTGTACAGACAATTGGATGGAAAAGAATGGATGGATAGGTGTATAGACAATTGGATGGAAATGAATGGATGGATAGGTGTATAGACAATTGGATGGAAATGAATGGATGGATAGGTGTATAGACAATTGGATGGAAATGAATGGATGGATAGGTGTATAGACAATTGGATGGAAATGAATGGATGGATAGATGTAAAGACAATTGGATGGAAATGAATAGATGGAGTGATAAGTGTATAGACAATTGGATGGAAATGAATGGATGGATAGGTGTATAGACAATTGGATGGAAGGATAGATGGATGGTTGGAAATAAATGGATAGAGGGATACTGTAGATAAATAGATAGATGGATTGAAGGATGTCTGGGTGTATCAATGGTTAAATGGATGGATTAATGAGAGTGGATGGTAAGATGTATGAACAAAAGGATGGATGAATGATCTGATAGTTGAATGGATAGATAAATAAATGGATTTTTGGAAGGATGGATGGTTAAAAGACAATTGGATAGATGATGAATGAAACAATGAATGGATGGATAGGTGTATATATACGAACAGGTAACGATACATTAAGATGTATGGATGGATGGATAAATATATGGAAGGATAGACCAATGTTTGGGAGTATGGATGGATAACTGGACAGTAGGATGGATGAATGGATGGATACATAGAAAGTAGGTTGGAAGGATGGTTGGATGTCTGTGTGTACTGATACTGTAGATAAAGAGATGGATGGATGGAAGGATGTCTGGGTGTATTGATGGTTAAATTGATAGATTAATGACAGTGGATAGATAGATGTACAGACAAAAGGATGAACTATCTGATAGTTGAATGGATGGATAAATAAATGGATTGTTGATAGGATGGATGGTTAAAAGACAATTGGATGGATGAATGAAACAATGAATGGGTGTAGAGTTACAAACAAATAAATAGACATCAAAATGGATGGGTGAATGCATGGATAAATAAATATATGGAAGAATGGATGGATTTCTGAGTATATGGATGAATAAATGGACAGTAGGATGGATGGATGGATAAATAGAGAGTCAGTTGGAAGGATGGTTGGATATCTGGGTGTACTGATACTGTAAATAAATAGATGGATTGATGGTTGTATGGATGAAAAATGAATGGATAGATCGATCGGTGTATAGAAAAATTGATGGATGGACAGTTTAACAGTTGAATGGATGGATAAATGGATTGTTGATATAATAGATGGTTAAAAGACATTTGAATGGATGGATAAAACAATGAATGTAGAGGTGTATAGACAAACAGATAAATAGACATTAAGATGGATGGATGGATGAATGCATGAATAGATACATATACGGAAGGATGGATGGATGTCTGGGTGTATAGATGGATAAATGTACAGTAGGATGGATGGATGGATAAATAAAGAGTAGAATAGAAAGATGGTTGGATGTACTAATACTGTAGATAAATTGATGGATGGAAGGAAGGAAGGATGTATGGATGTATAGATGGATAAATGGAGTATGGATGGATGGATGCATGAATAGATAAATATGCAGAAGGGTGGATGGATGTCTGGGTGTATGGATGGATAAATGGAGAGTAGGGTGGATGGATTGATAACAGACAAATGGATTAATGACAGAAAGAGTGGATGGATAGATGTATAGACAGATGGATGATTGGTTGGTTGGATTAATGGATGGATTCTGGGTTATTGGATGGATAGATAGACCATAAGATGGAAGGATAGATATTTAAATGTATAGATTGACAGAAAGATAAGGGATTGATAATTGGATGGATGCATAGACTGACAAACTGATGGATGGATGTGTATATATAGACAGTTTGTAGATGGATAAATAAATAGATGAATGGATAGATAAACAGACATACTGATGAAAGTTAAATGGGTGGATGGATGGACAAATGGAAGAATGAATTGATAAACAGTGCGATAGATTGATATTTATTCATTCATTCATTCATTCATTCATTCATTTTCTTTTTGGCTTAGTGCCTTTATTAATCAGGGGTCGCCACAGCGGAATGGACCGCCAACTTATCCAGCACATGTTTTTTGCAGCGGATGCCCTTCAGCCATAACCCAAAACTGGGAAACACCCACACACTCCTGCACTCACACACTTAAACTACGGCGAATTCAGCTCATTCAATTCACCTATACCGCATGTCTTTGGACTGTGGGGGAAACTGGAGCACCCAGAGGAAACACGGGGAGAACATGCAAACTCCACACAGAAATGCCAGCTGACCCAGCTGTGACTCAAACCAGCGACCTTCTTGCTGTGAGGCGATCGTGCTACCTACTGCACCATAGTGATGCCCTAGATTGATATTTAAATCTTATGTATTGATAAACAGAGGGAGGAGAGATGTCGGATAGAAAGAGATTTCTATCTAAACTTTCCAGTGCACTGGTTCTTCAGAGGGATCTTGCCTGTGTTCTCATCCTCTTCTCCCGTTGCCATGTGAACAGCACAGCTCATAAACATGTGACAAGAGCCATGAAAACCGAGTCTGCTGTGTCAACATGTGGATCTGGACATCTGTGCGTGTAAATGAAGGACAAACTTTTATAGAGTACTCCGCATCTCTCTCAATGAATGATTTCTAAGAGTCATTGAGGTCTGAGCCATTCACAGTATATCCATCTCCAGCCATCACAGCCATTATGAGTGCTGTAATACACACTACTATTCATGTCTTTAGAGTCATATTTCTTTACACCTTTCATCTGTAATGTGAAATGTCATAAATTATGGAAATCCCTTTCAGTTTCTGCATGGAAACATTTGCACTTTTGTATAAAAAAAAAAAAGATAAATGAGTGAACAAGAACTAAATTTATACCTTTTCTGAAGAAAATGCTGAGGTTGTCAGTGGAAAACTTATACTAGAGTGTTGTTTGTTTTTCTAGATTTACATGTACATTTATTCATTTAGCAGACAATTTTATTCAAAACAACATATATAAGAGAGGGGTTTTGATTGTTGATGATAGATGTTACTGAAACTTAAATAATTGAATCAGAATTGTGAGCTATTTTAAATAATAATACTATTAAAGGTAAATTTTCTGCACACTGAATAGTTTTGGAAACCTATTGCATTAAAGCACTTCATGTTTTTACTCGAGGTGAAACTAAACAGCCTTAGCTGAATTTCAGTGTATTGCATGATTTTGTTCTTTGGGATCTGACTGGAATGTAGGAAGGGTGTTGCTATCATAATAGAAGAAGATTTATGAATGGACAAAAACAGGGCAGAAACTAGACTTGCCTAACAGAGTTCGACTTAATAGCTCCGCCCTAAAGGGATTCCATGTGACCAGAAATGACGAAAAGTAGTTTTGAAGGAGGAGGTGTTAGGTGCGTTCGACATGAAGCACAGCTGCAGCCGGTGATCAACGAGTTTAGCCGAGAGCAGGTGGGGGCGGAGTTGAAAACGGAGCTGTCAGGCCAGACACTTCGGGGCTCAAGGTTGCGGCAGTCATGATGAACGATCACATGGCATGATCATGTATTTATTTATTTATTGCAATAACAACAAAAGATTTACAGTACAAATAAAACAAAATACAGTCTCTACAAACTATAGGTCATTTTTAAACAATAATGGAATTATTAATTAAATTAAGTAGCCTATTTAACAAACGCATGAGAAATAAGGGGGAAACGAGAGAGCACATAAAAAGGAAATAAATATCCATGAATAGGGTTACTTTGGATAATAAAAGCATTTTTTAAAAAGCACTTTAATCCAAAAAGATTGAACAAAAGGACCAAAATAAATGGGCTACACTTTAAGTAGGAATTTCCCAGAAAGAGCAGGTACATCAATGTCACTTTTAACATTTCTGCATAAATGGCTTGACCGTATTAAAAAAATTTTTTACTTAATTTGTTGAAATCTTTATATGGGTGTCAGGATCAATGATGATAATTATTTTATTACAAGTCTGTAAGACTTATTTGAGTTAATATTTAGGTTATTTACTAAAATATATAATTTAAATAATTTATGGAGCTGAATACAGTAAATAGTCTGTTTGGACAGGTTTATTCAAACTTTTTATACAATCTAGTCATTATGAACATTATTTACCAAGGTTGCTACTGCAGTAAAATATTTGTAGTCTTTTAATAAGCATGTTGTGTACAAGATAGAGAGGGTATAAAAGGTTAATTGTTTGTTTTGAAATTTGTGAGATGGAAGTTGTCCAATAATAAACCCGAACCACACGTGGTTGTTGTCATGCGGCGAATCCAGCCAATCGTGTAATGTCGGTGTCGACATTGCAGGTCCTGCAGCCGCTCTTCAGATACTGCACCGGCTAAATCAGTCGTCTGATCTCGGAGCGCTGTCGTGGTACTTTAATGCCACATGTGACAGTCACGTGGCATCCGCGCAGCATCAATCCGGACAAAGTTTCTAACCAGCATGCACCGCTTTAAGACAGATTTCGATTGATCTGCTCAGCGCTGCATGAAGTCGAACACACCTAATATTATGGTATTTCATAAAAGATTATGATGGCAAATTCATTTGTACAAAATAATGAAGTGCACAGATAGATCATTTATAACAAGCACTACTACATAAATAAAACAATAATAGGACCAAATTTTGATTTCACTTTAAAAAAAATCTTAGTGGTTTAAGGCAATGCAATGGATTTCCATACAATTTTCAATTAAAAATTAAAGTCAATTTATTTGGTTTAAGAGTGCATTATGTTTTGTGTTTTATGGAGTGCTTGACTAATCAAGCCAGCAATAGTCAATTACTTATTTTAAATATACAAAATGACAAGTGAATTATACAACCAATCCAAAGCAAATAAAAAAAACATATGGATGGGTTATATACACCAACTTTGATAACAATCCATCATTAGTAGTTGCTAGAAAAAGTAGATATTTTGGTTACTACACTGTAAAAAATGCAGGGTTTCACACAATTCATTCATGTTGTCACAACACAAATCGATTAAGTTAACTAATTTGGGCCCTGTCATGCAACAAGGCTTAAGATGTGTATGGCGTGATTTGTTGCTATTTTTAGACCAGCGCAACTGTAATTTTCACATTTTGCGCCATTTTGTTTAAATAGCAAATCCATTTGTGCCACTTTGTGAACTCATGGGTGTGCTGGTCTTAAAAGGAGGCGTGATTTGGCGCATTGCTATTTTGAGGAAATGAAATAGACTGTGCCATTGACCAACTAAAATTGGTCTAAAGTCCAGCGCAGAGCGCGTTAGTTATGCGCCTATGTGGGTCCAAACATTTACATATTGCTTAATACACACAGGATGTACAGCAATACACAAATATCTTTAACTATGACAAAATAAAAGATTAAAATGTTACAAAAAAATTTTGTTTGGGGGTGGGGGTGGGGTGGGGGGTGGGGGGGGGGGGGGGGGGGGTTGGGTTTTGGGGTTATCAGTTTGTTCATGACAATTTGTAGTAGTAGTAGTAGTAGTAGTAGTAGTAGTAATATTTATCATATGCATATTTATATTTGTTTTAATAAAAACAAGTTTAGATTTGTTGGAGACGTACTGTATGCATCACTACAGTATATGGGGCATAAGAATAGGATGTGTGTTTGGATATAACTAAGTTTCTTGGCCACACTTCGTTATTATTGCTCATTTATTTGTTTGCTGGAAATTAGAACTGAATTTAGAAATAGTTTTGAAACAAACAAAATGTAGGCTAATGGATGTCTTCAGTGGAGTGAGTTTCCACTGTTTCCTTACTCCACAAATGTAAAGGTATAAAGAGAAAGAGGCCGAATGGAGGAGGCTCATTCTTTATCCTCATGCTGCAGATGCTCTGTTTAACTGTTTTCTTGCTAGTGAAGCGTTCAGTTTTTCCACTTACAAAGTCTGCCATGATAATAGCAAACAGCCAGGGTGCAGAGCGTATTTCCTTAAAATAGCAAAAGTGGATTCGGTCGCTTTTGCGCCATGTACTTTAGATTTTGCTCTTAGATCATTTAAATAGAGCCCTTTAAGTGCATTGAATGTAAAATTATTTTGCCACTAAAAATAAAGTTGCCTTCAAAAATCTCAAGAATTGTGTTGTTTCAGCTCATTTTACCTAAGTGTTTTTTTCCCCCAACTTGCTCTTAAACGTCTACATCCAGTAGTGTTGCCACATGGTATTATCACAGAAATGCACAAAATCACTTTCCAGAACCTTCACATTCACTGTTTCTGTCTGGTCAAATGGTTTTGCCAATCCCATAAGGAATCCAGCTATAAAAAATAGCAAGCTAAAAAAAACACTTAACTGAAAAGAGGTTGTCTATTATATCCTATAGAACTATTATATCCTTATTTAGCTTCAGTTTTGGTTCTTTGAATTAGCAAGTTTTATTATTAGCACCTATGTGATTTATTTGACTGATGAACTGCTTTTTGTTTTCCTCATTTGTAAGTTTTCCTCATTTGTAAGTCATTTTAGATGAAAGCACCTGCTAAATGACTAAATACAAATTTTTATAACCAGTTAAGCACCCTCAGTCTATTACCAGTAGTAAAGCTTGAACTGAAAAGCTCAACCAACGATGCAAGCAGTCCCCCACCTCCAAAAACAAACATTATCAAAGCAAAGAAGATTAGATATTTCCTCCACAATTTCAAACACAAAAAAAGTTCGTGATCTGATTAAATGTATAAGATTATCACAGGGTTAAACTCTTTAGAGCCTGGTCTGATTTGCTTTAAATGCCGATCCATTATTTGACAATGAGATAGAGGAAGGGGTGGAGGGGGAGTTGAGTGTTGGCAGAGTGACGGGGAGAGAGAGAGAGAGAGAGAGATAGTGCTGCCAGTGTCCGTACACCACACACGCACAATCCCAGCTCTCCGTCTCTCTGCCACTTTATCTTCAGCAAGGGCTGCCCACTGGGATAATATTCTCTATCTGTCTTTCACGCGCATTAATCAGTCATTCTCTCTCTCTCTCTCTTTTTCTCCTCCTCATTATTTGACACTTTTTCTCCATCCTCCTTTTTGCCATCCTCTTTCTTCACCTCCCTGTCCTCGTCCTTTATCACTTCCATTCTGCCGCTCTCTTCTTCTCACCGGCTGGAGAACTCACAGGACGCTGGACCACAGACTGGTAAGCGGCTGAGAGTTCAAAGACTAGATGAATATTTGACATTTTTGATGGCTGATAATCTGATAGTTATCTTTTCAGTCATACTTAATTGTGTTGTGTACTTACAAGTCTTTACATGTGTACTTACAATGTGTATTTACTCATTTTCTGCTTCAGTTTTGATTCTTGGTAGTAGCAAGTTTGCATTGAGTGTTTGTTTTCAAATGTTTTAAAGGGATAGCTCATCCAAAAATGATAATTCTGTCATCATTTACTCACTCTTTACTTGTTTCAAACCTTTATGAGTTTTGTTAAACACAAAAGAAGATCATTTGAAGCAATGCTTACTGGGATTTTCTTACTATGGATGCCAGTGCTACAGGTTTTCAGCATTCTTCAAAATATCTTTATTTGTTTTAGCTTGAAATCACTTAAGAGAGACAGTAAACAGTGCAAAAATGTAGCTTTTTTTTTGGTGAACTATCCCTTTAAGGGATTTAAGACACACAAATGAGACCATTGTGATAGCATTATGATATTAATAATAGCTCAGATAACTTGCTTTTGATAGAATTTAATGAGAATGTTTGAGTTCAGGCGACACGTTGGCTCAGTGGTTAACACTGTTGCCTCACAGCAAGAAGGTCGCTGGTTTGATTCCCGCCTGGTTCAGTTGGCATTTTTGTGTGGAGTCTCCCCATGTTCACGTGGGTTTCCTCCGGGTGCTCCTGTTTCCCCCACAAGTCCAAAGACGTGCACTATGGGTGAATTGGGTACGCTAAATTGTTTGTAGTGTATGTTTATGTCTTGGCCCTCCAGGTTGGAGGTTGAGTGTTTGACTAACAACCCACCTCATAAAAATTAGATGTTATGAAACATAAACACGGTGCGGCTAAATTTCAACTTCGATATAAACGGCCCTAGGAGTAAGTAAGTATCTCTTAAGGGATTTAAGACAGATACAAAGGAGACCATTGTGGTTGAGTTATGATATTAATATCTCAGAAAACTTCTTCTTGGTAGATTCTAATGAGAATGGTGGAGTTCAAAGTGAGATCTCTGACTTTTTCTGACATTGTGGCAAATGTGAAAAAAATCTGTGATATTGAGATCTTTCTTCTGAAATTAGACATTTGAGAGATTAAAAACTCCAAAGGAGAAATGTGTCACTCAAATAATTGATAAAATAAAATGTGAAAGTCACCATGAACTCAATTTTCATAGTTTATTTCAAATGATTAATCTCCTTTCTCTTTCAAATCTATAATTGCAATGACAAAATGTGTCTTCTCTTCTCTGATGATGTTTCCTAGTATGAGGGGGGGAAAATAGGCAGGGAAAAAAGTGTCACTCTTATAGGATTAACCAATACCAAACGACAAGAATTAAATGATCCAATGAAATTTCACCCTACTTTTTCTTATTTACTAATGTCACATTAGGGAAGATAAGACTACATCAACTCCATTTCAGTCATTCATTTTCCTACGGCTTAGTCCCTTATTTATCAGGGGTCACCATAAAACCACCAACTATTCGGGCATATGTTTTACACAGCGGATGCCCTTCCAGTCGCAACCCTTTACTGGTAACAACACATACACTGTCACATTCACACACACACACACACACACCACGGCCAATTTAGTTTATCCAATTCACCTAAAGACCATTTTAATGTGGTGATGACATTGGCCCATGAACATTTCCTACTTGTTGTCAAACTATTTTGTAACTGTAACAAGGGGCAATTTAATCATATCGTGACATTTAAACAGCTGTCATAGCACATAACATTATTTATCAATATGTGGACATTTTGGGATTCTCGGAAATTATGGGAATTAAAAATGTAATACAGGAAATAGGTTAGGAGCATTGCTATTGTTTACATCCCTCAAAATGCTCTATACTGCATGTCTTTGGACTGTGGGGGAATCCGAAGCACCCAGTGGAATCCCACACGGGGCGAACATAACAATTCTCTTCTCTGATGATGTTTCCCAGTGTGAGGGTAGGAAAATAGGCAGGAAAAAAGTGTCACTCTTATAGGATTAATCAATACTAAACAACAAGAATTAAATTATCCAATCAAGTCCTGCCCTGCTTTTATTTACTCAGATTAATGTCACAATAGAGAAGATAAGACTACAACAACTTCCATTTCATTCATTCATTTTCCTACGGCTTAATCCCTTATTTATCCGGGGTCACCACAGCGGAATGAACCACCAACTAATCCGGTATATGTTTTACACAGCAGATGCCCTTCCGGTCACAACTCATTACTGGGAAACACCCATACACTCTCACATTAACACACACACACACTACGGCCAAGTTTATCCAATTCACATATATCACATGTCTTTGGACTGTGGGAGAATCCAAAGCACCCGGTGGAAACCCACACAGAAATGACAACTGGTCTTGAACCAGGGATTGAACCAGCAACCTTCTTGCTATGAGGCAACAGTGCTAACCACTGAGCCATCGCGATGGCCGCCAACTTCCATTTCTTGTTGACTAAAACAACATATTTTAGGCGGGGCTATCTGTTGACCTATGACAAACAGGAAAAGTGTCACACTTTATTTTGATGGTCCATTTGTTGAATTTAAGTTACATTGCATTTACATGCCAACTAATTCTCATTAGATTATAAGTAGACTGTAAGGTTTGGGTTAGGGTTAGTGTAAGTTGACATGTACTTGCAAAGTTTCTTAGTGAGTTAAATGTCTGTTGAAGGAGCAGAATCAACAGATATTAAGCAGACAGTTTAATACTCAAATGGACCGAGTATATGTGTGTACCGAGTGTTCACATTATTATTATTTTTACACTTCTAATGCTGTTGACTCAAACACTTCACATTTACAGAAAGTCTATATTTGCTCTCAAGGCTGTCTTGGTGATATAAAAGAGAATTTCAGATATCTCCTTTGTCTTATTTTTATGTATTGCTTTTTTTAAACTCTGGCTGTCTTTTAAATGTTGTTTTAGGCAGACAGGAAGTTTCTCTCAAGCTCATCAGACAGTCAATAGACTAATTTAGTGAGCCGATAAATCCCCCCTCCTTTGAGACCAGAGTAGAAAGTGATGATAACAACAGGCAGATAGATAGATGCTTCTATACACGACTGAAGACATTTATGGCAATCTACGTGGGCAGTGTGACCTTGATGGCAGTCCGCCCATGTCTGTTCGTGTTTAATTTTTAAATAAAAGCGAAAAGCAGGTGTTTTTGTTTCAGGAGTTGGTGGTGTGTCAGGCGAGCTGCGAATTCATCCTGAATTGTAAAGTGAACTCATTTGAGCGTGAGACATATGGCTGCTGTCTCTTCCTGCTCCACTTTTAATTGAATTTCCACTAAGGTTGAGACAGGCAAAGGCTTACCTGTGGTCTTCACAGATGGGCTGCTAATGGCTCTAATTTTCTGTGTCACCTCCCTCCAACCAAATTTGTGTCTATCTATCTATCTATCTATCTATCCATCTATCTATCTATCTATCTATCTATCTATCTATCTATCTATCTATCTATCTATCTATCTATCTATCTATCTATCTATCTATCTATCTATCTATCTATCTATCTATCTATCTATCTATCTATCTATCTATCTATGTGTATAATCATTTACCTAAATACCTATCTGTCAAATTGTATGTCCATCTACCTACTTATCAGATCATTTAATCTGTCTGTCTGTCTGTCTGTCTTTCCGTCTATCTTTCTGTTGATGTATCTGTCTGTCGAACTGTATTTCCATCTACCTTTCTGTTGATCTATCTATCTATCGAAGTGTACAATAATTTACCTAAATACCTATCTGTCAAATTGTATGTCCATCTACCTACTTATCAGATCATTTAACCCTTTACTTATCAGTTAGACTGTCAGTTAAAATACTAAGATATCTGTCTGTCCTCATGCCTATTCACCTATAACTCTATAACTATTCTATTTATCTACCAAAATGTCTATCCATCTAAATATCAAACAGTTTATCTACCCGTTTGTCCATCTATTTAAAAAAGATAGCTGTTAATCTATATCTAGCTATAAAACGGTATTTATTTATCTGACTGTCTATCTAATACATTTACCTAACTTAATAACCTGTCTATTTAACTGTCTGTCTATTAGGGATGCTCCGATCGATCGGCGGAAGATCGGTATCGGCCGATAATCACATTTCACAACACGGTACTCGCTGATCTCATGAACCGATCAAAAGTGTTTGTTTATGAATTTACAACCCGGGTTATACATCCACAGCGCTACAGCACGTGAGCAATGTTTTAAAATTGCATTTTCAGTCATTTTTCTTACCATTTTTTCTATCTATTTTATCTATTTTTTTTTTTTTTTTTGTAACGCTGCTTCTGACTATTACATGTATGCAGCATCCTTAATGTATTCTCTTAGGTAAGGCGGGATCTCATACATTGAGGAAAAATGTGCTTATGGCAAAGTTATATAAAGCTTGAAGCATCAGAATCGGGACTCTGTATCTGATCACAATGACAAGAATCAGTACTCAGTATCGGCTGCAAAAATCCTGATCAGAGGATCCCTTATATCTATATGACTGTCTACCTATTGCAATGTCTATCCATCTACATAATTATCAAACTGTTTATCCATCTGCTTAACTAAGAATGTATGCTAGGACTAAGAATGGTAGATTGCTAGCACTAAGTTTATGTACTTGTCAATTTAGCTTATTATCTAACATTCTCTATCTACCTTCCTCTCTATCTATCTACATATATAAATGCTGGTTTGTTATAACCCAGCGTTGGGTCAAGTATGGACAAACCCAATGTTTGGTTAATTTTTCATTCGTTCATTCATTTTCCTTCGGCTTAGTCCTTTGTTTATCAGGTGTCACCACAGCGGAATGAACCACTAACTATTCTGGCATATGTTTTATGCAGGGGATGCCCTTCCAGCTGCAACCCAGTACTTGGAAACACCCATATACTCTCACAATCACACATGCACTCATACACTAGAGCCAATTTAGTTTATTTAATTAACTTGCACCACATGTCTTTGGAATGTGGGGGAAAACCCGGAGGAAACCCATGCAAGAACACGTGGAGAACATGCAAACTCCATACAGAAATGCCAACTGGCCCAGCTGGAACTTGATCCAGCAGACTTCTTGCTGTAAGGCGACAGTGCTAACCACTAAGCCACCGTGCTGCCAATTAATTTTCCAATGAAGTCAAAATTATGCCTTTTAACCCAATGGTTGGGTTTGTCCATATTTGACCCAACAACCCAGCTTGTTTTTAGTCTAACTAAAACATCCTTCCTTCTACCACCTATTCAACATGTTTTTAGTTTTGATCTGATGCTTTAGTTTTCATCTTCTGTAACATTTCCCTCACAGCCCGTTTTTCCCTCTCTCCAAATCTCCTTTTATGCTCTTATCCTCTTTCCTTTCTCTTCACACCAGCTGAAATCTTGCTGTCACATTGACAGATCTGTGTTGTGATGGATTTGCGTGTGTATCCATCTATACCGCCATAAAATATTTGTGCATCCATTTTATAGCTCTAAGGGTCATGAATTTGGAATTGGCCCATCGGTGCTTTGTTCAGATCCATTGTGAGAGAAAAATGCAGTGTGCATGTGCGCCTTGAACATGTGATTCCTGTGTTACAAGTGCACATTAGTGACAGAAGATTGAATGAGTGTGTGCTGTGAACTGGAGTGTGATGTGAATGCTTAAAGCCCATTGTGCGATTCATAATTAATGATATTGTTTTCATAATTTATATGAATGGATACAGTAGTTGGGGGCACTAAGTAATCAAGGTTTGGCTTGGGGAAATTACCATAATTGCTTTAAAAAAAAAAAAACAGGTTCTCCACACCACCTACTGTAACATAAGCACGTAACGTATTATGAGAGTTTAAATGTGCGGTTAAATGTAATTGTAGTATTTGAGGGAGTATTCATGCTGTTATTATTTCAGTTGTATTAAACACTGAAGATTTTGCCATCTTGTAAACACCACTGCCTCCTCGCTTGGGTTGTTCCATTCAGTAATTAAGGGAAATAATTATAATTATGGATAATTGTCAGAGACTTTCTCAAACATCGGATCTCCAGTAGGAATAGCATTGATTGAAAGTAGAAGGGAGATTCAGGTGAAGTTTTGAAGGAAAGGAAAGTAAATTCCCACTTGAAGTAGGTGAAAGAGAGACCAAAGAGTCTGCAGCGTTTTTTGTGAGAGCGAGCGCAACTGTGTGTTGTTTCCTCTCTGCGGAAATCAATCCAAACATGGAGTGCCGGAGCACTCATTGCTATTCACGCGAGCGTCTGTCTGTATCATATCTTTAAATCTGCTAATTAACCTCATTACGACGCTCAGCCTGCAGGGGATCCAGTGTAAACCGAGGCATACGCTCATACACACACACCCACACACACATATACACACAGATTTAATATGAAACCTCCACAAACTCAAAGCAGACTATTTCGCCAGTTTAATTATGAAAAACCCATGATTGAATAATTAATACTGTTGGGTCACCCTCAGCATCTCACTAAGCAGAGGCCAAGTGGTCATTGTGGTCCAAATAGACACGCTCTAAATAATCCAAACAGACACAGACCTCGGTTAACTGTCGCCTGCCAAAAACATGACCCTGCTACTAAGATTATACCCTTCACCACACAAACACACAATACAAGCCTTCTGCAGATTTACACAGACCCGGAACAGTGAACATCACGAAAACAGAGCTCACAAGCTCTAACAACACAAAATCTGCTCTTGTAAACATGTTTTCTGCAAGGCAAAATGATGGTGGTCTTACAGCTTTGGCAGTTTTGTAAACAGTCATTTTAAATGACTGAAAATTGCATTCATCTTGAATAGAGGTTTGAATGATTCTGCGGATGAGAACATTTTAATAACATGCTGTTAGGCCATCAAAGTCAGTCAGAAGATAGCATTTAAAGTACATGGATATAGACATCAAGGTCTTGTTTACACCTAGTATTAATATGTGCTTTCAGCGATCTGATCACAAGCTGTCAGCAGAAACACGTGACTGTTTCAACCTGGCATTAAATACAATCTGTAACCGCCTGTGTTCTGATTTCATCAAGACCCTTCGCCCCTAATTACGCCTCTACATTACTTTTATGTAAGTGACCTACTAAGCAAGTGGGAAAGCAAATAAATAATAATAAAAAAAGCAGTTACAATTTTAATCATTTTAAAAATGTATTTTTGTGTACAATTTAAGGAAGTATAGATACCTTGTTTAGGTGTGCTTCCTCAAAGTAGGTTCAATATTTACTAATGTTAATAAAGTCAATAAACAATCTCTTTTGTGGCTGTTTGAATGCATTTACCCACATGATTGTTTATATGAAAACAATCAGAACAACTTCTGGAATTGGTTGAAAATAGACAAACTTCATAACAATTTATATAACAATTGTTTGCACTTGTATTTAGCGTCATCCTCAAGACATAAATAGACTTCAATGACAAAAGTTGTTATGGCATATGCTGATGATACACAGGGCAACTTTTTGGCCAATGTTGCTGGGCAACTTTGGGAAATGATGCCATAAATGGACAACCGGGTGGTATACAGGGTAACTAGTTAGGGCAATGGGCTACAGATGCAATACTGTTGTCCATTCTTAAAAGAAAAATAGTCAAGCAACATCACCCTGCAAAATTGCCTGGCAACATTGCCCAAAAAGTTGCCCTGTGTATCACCAGCAATAAACTACAGTATTTTCTGGAAAAGTCACTGGTCTATCAGTCAAAATGTAATTGTAATTTTGACCGTAAATAATGTAATTATTGGTTGCTCTCAGGATGTTAATATACTATCATCCAGTTTGTTTCTGGAATAAAAAGTCTAGATTTATTTTTTTATTGTACGTTTTTTTTTTTTTCTGGCAAAAAAAATGTCAAGTGTAGGATGCATCAGTGGTGGACTGTAATGCACTGGTAATGCGCTCTTAAGGCAGTTCTTTAAAAGAAAAACACTTAAACATAGCAAAGTGACTCTGAAATGATTGTTCAACACAATTACTGTTTTGGAAGCTGTGAAAATAAAGTGCTTCTGTTTTTAATTGCTTCGTAAGTGTAGAAGTTGTACCTTTTCATTGCATATTAGCACCTTGAGGTGTTTTTCACATGTTTATATGTTTTTTTATATGTTGATGTTAATTTTTTTTTTTTTTTTTTTTTTGGCCAATGCTATTTGCATGGAGTGTGTATTGTATAACCAACAGTGCATCCGGAAAGTATTCATAGCGCTTCACTTTTTCCACATTTTTATGTTACAGCCTTATTCCAAAATGGATTAAATTCATTTATTTCCTCAAAATTCTACACACAATACCCCATAATGACAATGTGAAAAAAAAGAGTTAAAAAATTAAAAAGCTGAAAAATCACATGTACATACCGTAAGTATTCACAGCCTTTGCTCATTACTTTGTTGATGCGTCTTCTCAACAAAAGGCTTCTCAAGTCTTTGAATATGATGCCACAAGCTTGGCACACCTGTCTTTGGGAATATTTGCCCATTCCTCTTTGCAGTACCTCTCAAGCTCTACCAGGTTGGATGGGAAGCGACAGTGTGCAGCCATTTTCAGACCTTTCCAGAGATGTTCAATAGGATTTAGGTCTGGGCTCTGCCTGAGCCACTCAAAGGCATTCACCGAGCCACTCCATTGATATTTTGGCGGCGTGCTTTGGGTCATTGTCCTGCTGGAAGATGAACCGTCGCCCCAGTCTGAAGTTAAGAGCACTCTGAAGCAGGTTTTCATTCAGGATGACTTTGTACATTGCTGCATTCATCTTTCCCTCTATCCTGACCAGTCTTCCAGTTCCTGCTGCTGAAAAACATCCCCACAGCATGATGCTACCACC